>OX578137.1:132190594-132398094 GCA_951213105.1 Amaurobius ferox
TAATAAAAAACAATGATGATTATAGTTTATTATTGTAGATCGTAAACTAAAAAACCGCAGTTAGTTTCAAAATTCTTGGCTTCCGAAAATAGTATCAATACAAAATATTAAAAATATTATTTTTTTTGTGCCCATCCATCCACCCGGTGCATTGACACAACAAATCGAGCAAAGTTTCCGCTTTTCCAAAAATGCACTATTCTTCATTCTTTAAATGGGCTCGAGCATATATTTAAATTGTTTTTTTTATTCCCAACGACCACCCGTTGCAATGCACCGCCACAAATCAAACCAGTTTTCCCATTTCTTCAAAAATACACTGATCTTCGTTTTTAAGCAAATGGTGTACATACTGTGCAAAGTTCCTTTCTCAAATGGACTTTAAAATGTTCTAAAGTTTTTTGTTTATGGCCGCTGGCTATTCGACGCAGATGGACACACCGCTACAAACAGCATAAATTTTCCATATTCTTCAAACATGCTCTGATCATCTTTCTAAGGGAATGGTCACTAGGAAAATGTTAACACTTTGCATAAGTTTTTTCTTAATACGGACATGATTTTTTTTTCATTATTCAGAAACTTATCAAAATTTTTGATTTTTGTATGTTCAGGATCTTCATTTTGATAATCTTGAATAAACTTTGAGGATTTCATAATTTACAATCTTCTTAGTGAAATTCTTGATTTTTCAATATTCAGAATATATTCAGAAGTCTTGATTTTAAATATCTAGAATCTTCTTTTCGAATTTCCTGATTTTTTGGATATTCAAGATATTTTTCTTGAAATACATGTTCTTTAGTATTCAGCATTCTGAATCTCCCATTTCTCTTCGGATATCAAAAATGTTTTTTCTTCTTTTTTCAAAAATTTCATCTTCATTTGCAACTGTTTATTTTTTCTTCAAATATTAAAAAATCTGATGTGGGCAACACATGACTTTCCTTATATAATGTAATGAATTTACTACTTTTACAGTAAAAAAATAGGTTTTTCTTATAGTAGATACTTATAATCTTCCCAAGATATTGAATTTTCGACAATTAGCCGTCATTTTCATTGATATAGCGTCATTTTTATATATTTGGCGAGATTTTCGTTAATTTGGCAACATTTCAAAAAGTCGCCGCCAAGTTGGCGACATTCCACCAAAATCTACACTGTACATATATATATATATATATATATATATATATACATACATATATATATATATATATATATATATATATATATATATATATATATACATATATATATATATATATATAGTGTATTTATATATTTAAATTGTGTATATATATATATATATATATTTGAAATATGTATTAATAAGAATTATGTAAAAATAAAAAAAATAAAAATACAATTCAAGTAATATTAACATCACCATAGAAGCAAATTCACGGCCATAATGCCGATAAGAGAAAAGAGCAGCACCGTCCCAAAATCGACGATTAATCAGAATTAAATTCATCTTCAGGTCTGAGTATTGAATTCTAATTAACCCAAACAAATGCCTGTTTCAGATTAATCAATTGTACATTACTATAAATGCTTAACTATATATATATATAGTGTATAGATATATATATTTGTATATATATATATATATATATATATATATATATGTATATATATATATATAGTGTATATATACGGTAGTGTATATATATACTATATATATATATATATATATATATATATATATATATATATATATATACATATATATATATGTATATATATATATATATATACACTATATATATATATATATATATATATATATATATATATACATACATATATATATATGTATATATATATATATATATACACTATATATATATATATATATATATATATATATATATATATATATATAGTGTTTCTTCTGCTCTAGTCAACGGTTAAGTTACATAAATATATACGGTGCACTTAAATTGGTTAATAAAAAACAATTATGATTATAGTTTATTACTGTAGATCGTAAACTAAAAAACCGCAGTTAGTTTCAAAATTCTTGGCTTCCGAAAATAGTATCAATACAAAATATTAAAAATATTATTTTGTTTGTGCCCATCCATCCACCCGGTGCATTGACACAACAAATCAAGCAAAGTTTCCGCTTTTCCAAAAATGCACTATTCCTCATTCTTTAAATGGGCTCGAGAATATTTAAATTGTTTTTTGTTATTCCCACCGACCACCCGTTGCAATGCATCGCCACAAATCAAACCAGTTTTCCCATTTCTTCAAAAATACACTGATCACGTTTTTAAGTAAATGGTGTACATACTGTGCAAAGTTCCTTTCTCAAATGGACTTTAAAATATTCTAAATTATTTTTGTTTATGGCCGCTGGCTATTCGACGCAGATGGACACACCGCTACAAACAACATAAATTTTCCATATTCTTCAAACATGCTCTGATCATCTTTCTTAGGAAATGGTCACTAGGAAAATGTTAACACTTTGCATAAGTTTTTTCTTAAAATGGACTTGAATTTTTTTTTCATTATTCAGAAACTTATCAAAATTTTTGATTTTTGTATGTTCAGGATCTTCATTTTGATAATCTTGAATAAACTTTGAAGATTTCATAATTTACAATCTTCTTAGTGAAAATCTTGATTTTTCAATATTCAGAATATTTTCAGAAGTCTTGATTTTAAATATCTAGAATCTTCTTTTCGAATTTCCTGATTTTTTGGATATTCAAGATACTTATATTCTTCCCAAGATATTGAATTTTCGACAATTAGTCGTCATTTTAGTCGTCATATATATATATATATATATATATATATATATATATATATATATATATATATATATATATATATATATATATATATATATATATATATATATATATATATAAAGAAATACAATCCCAAAAAGGATGAAACTCAAGAAATACACTATATATATATATATATATATATTTATATATATATATATATACTATATATATATATATATATATATATATATATATATATATATATATATACTATATATATATATATATTTATTTATATAAAGAAATACAATCCCAAAAAGGATGAAACTCAAGAAATACACTATATATATATATATATATATATTTATATATATATATACTATATATATATATATATATATATATATATATATATATATATATATATATATACTATATATATATATATATTTATTTATATAAAGAAATACAATCCCACAAAGGATGAAACTCAAGAAATACACTATATATATATATATATATTTATATATATATATATATATATACTATATATATATATATATATATATATATATATATACTATATATATATATATATATATACTATATATATATATATATGTATATATATATACTATATATATATATATATATATATATATATATATATATATATATATATATATATATATATATATATATATATATATATATATATATATATAGAGAGAGAGAGAGAGAGAGAGAGAGAGAGAGAAATATAAAAAATATAAAAGAAGAAGGAAGGTAACGTAAAGTGCTTACACAAAGGCGGTAAGGGGTAGTGACCTTACTCCCCAGTTAACAACATGCATGTCCTTAATGTCGCGGCATGCACTCCTGGACGCCAGCACTGACATTAGCCAACCTCCGGAGTGATAATCAAAATCAAGCCTTATACAGCAGAATAACTTTGACAAACCAGGTGTTTAATAACAGAATCAAGGCCTTATATCTTAAGGCAGGTATTAAGTATACAGAAAGAATAAAATATCCATATTTAGTAAATATACCCAAGCTTCATAAAACTCCAAAAAGCTTTAGACCAGTAACAGTTGGATACAAAACATACCTCACTAAAGCTAACAAAATGCTTCTCGCGATATTGAATCCTATCTTAAAGAAAATTAAAGATCGGGGATCTTACATTGTCGGAAATAGCTACGAAGTTATAAAGATCTTAAAGCCTAATCAAGCAAAATTATTTTTCAGAACTTATGATTTTAAAGAACTTTTTAACAATATTGAACTCAAGGTATTATACCGAATACTTAACTCGTTGTACGGGGAATTTGAGATGCAGAAATATGTGGAAATCGAACGTTATAGATCTCTGATAAAGATTGTTGTAGAGGAAAACTACCTATATAACAGGCTGAATTTCTATAAGCAAATCAAAGGCATCCCCATGGGCGGGGGATGTTCGTCAATTTTGGCGGACATCTATCTTGATCACTTTGAAAAAATGTCCCATATTAACAATGAATTGATTTACATACGTTACGTCGATGATTTGTTAATAGCTTATGAAAACGAAAATTTTCAAATGAATTTTGAATTTTATCACTCAGATTTAATATTGGAAGAAAATCCACCAACCCAGAATAATGTAATAAATTTTCTGGATCTCAGTATTGATTTTAACCATAATATACTTTCATTCTATATATATGATAAAAGAATAACTTATAATATTGCTACAGCAGGTATCATACATTGGACCTCTAATTTACACATGAATATATTTAGAAATGTATTCATTGGTGGTTTAGCAAGAACAAAAAGAATAGTAAGCAGTGACGTCACCAGACTGGAAAATGACAAAAAATTCTTACTACAGGCATTCATGCAAAAATATCCAAAACGATTCATGATACATTACATCAAAAATTACTACAGAAAAAACGAAATATATGGGTTGAATTTGTGTAGATATTTGAAGACTTTGTGAATTTGGATCGAACATCTTTATGCTTGTGACATCACAGACATCAAAACTGCTGCATTGAATATTTTGATGTTATAAATATGTAGTATGCGTAGGAACTTGGCTGTCTCTATAACCTGGTCCTTACTTTTTCATATTCAATTACTTTATCAAGGGTCTTGTGATGATTTTGATTATCACTCCGGAGGTTGGCTAATGTCAGTGCTGGCGTCCAGGAGTGCATGCCGCGGCATTAAGGACATGCATGTTGTTAACTGGGGAGTAAGGTCACTACCCCTTACCGCCTTTGTGTAAGCACTTTACGTTACCTTCCTTCTTCTTTTATATTTTTTATATTTCTATATATGTTTAGTGTTTTATGCTGCTGTGCGCAAGTACACAAAAACTTATTTCAATAAATTTCTTTAGAAATCTTTCTATTTTTACATATATATATATATATATATATATATATATATATATATATATATATATATAAAGAAATACAATCCCAAAATGGATGAAATTCAAGTAAGAGAAAGGCGCAAATTGCCGCACTATCAGAGTCTTGAAATATAAGATTTAAAATGAAAAAAGAAAATATATAGGTGGAATGATTGTGTTTACAGGGTTGCAGAAAGGTCAAGGGGGATTGCGACCCCTATTTCCTGGTTAGAAGCTAGTTTTGACTTCATGAAAACGCTCCCAGAGACTCTGCACGCCCGAAACAACAATCGATCATGCCCGTTGGGAAAAAATGGCCGAATCCCAGACAACATAAAAATGATCAAAACAACTAAAATTGGAACTTTTACTAACCAGCAAGACGAGAATCATGGAAGAGTTGCATAAAGCGTATAAACTTCGAATAGGAAAGCATACATAAAAAAGTCGCGGCTAACTTATAGAGCCATCTGGATGTGCATCAATCAGATAATCCTAGGTAAGAGTTGAGTTGTATTGTATGATGTCGGATAAATTAACATAATTTTTATCACTATAATTTCTGCAAAAAACATCATAATAGTGCTGTACGCGGAAGGGATATGATTGTTCCCGAGTTCCGTTGATTAAATGCATCATGCATTTATTAAATTCTGTAATAGATGAGTTTAATAATCTGTATCTTTTCAAGTGATTTACGATAAAATTACGTTGTACGTTTAAACTCAAGTTGGTATTCCAGTGGGTAAAATAATTGATCTTGCAGTCATATAGATGTCTCTTGTCAAATAATTTATAACATAATTTCTGTTCCAAATTATAATAAATAGTGATGTCAAGGAAATCAACTGTTCCTACTTTCGCTGACTCCGAATCGATTAGTTCAAGACACGGCGGGTAGAATGTAAAATCAAATATAGTACATTGATTATTCACTCCAATCATGACATTATCAACGAATCTGAAGAATGGTATTTCACTAATTAAATGCGTGCCTTTCTCATAATGATGTAAGTAAAAATCCGCAAGTAATGAGGAACATCCCCCTCCCATTGGAATGCCTTTGATTTGTATATAAAATGCGATTCCATTATATAGAATATTCTCAAATATGACAAACTTAAGGAGGCTTTTGAACTTGTTGGTTTCCACATGTTTGTGTAAATCTGATGTAAAATAAACTTCCATTAAAATCTCAAAGAGATCTTGTAAGTTGATATTGTTAAATAGGTCTTTAAAATCAAATGTTCTAAAATAAAATCTTTCAGAATAAGTTTTCAATCTGTCGACCACTTCATAACTATTTTTAATCATAACTGAGCCCTCTTTTCGTATTTTCTTCATAACAAGTGTTAATAGTTTTAATAAAATGGAATTCACTTTGGTTAAATAAGTATTACAACCTATAGTGACAGGTTTAAATTTAACAGGTTTTTTGTGGATTTTTGGAATGAGCACTAAATATGGAAATTTGACCACTGTAATATTAATACCAATTTGTTTATAGAGGGCTATAATTCTATTAACATTAGAAGTATATCCTTGTTTAATTGGACAATACATATTGATGTCTTTATAGCATGCCAGTAGGAGTTGTACGTAATAAGATTTGCAAGTAAAGGCGTAGTTATTAATGGCTTTATCCATATAGGTGATGACATAGCTGTTGCGAAATGTCTCCAAAACTGCTTTACTGATTTTTTCTGTTTTCGTAAATTGTTTAAGCAGGTTATATTGAGATTTAAATGTATTATATACGTTATATCGCCATTCATTAAAAGTGGACAATGGATTACTGTATTTTATTGCAGTTTTGTAAATAAAGGCTTCCAGATCCTTATTAAAATTACTTTCTACTTCTCCCTTGAATACTTGATGTCGAAATTTAGTGCCCATCTTTAAAAATTGCAGTAAAGGAAGGTCTTTTCCAACTACTAACTAAAGTAACTAACGTACTAACTAAAGTAAACTTTAATATTGGTTAATTTTCGTTATTGTATGTATTTTAATCATTTTTATCACGTGTGCGAAAATTCACATATTTCTGTAGTTCGGGGGAAGTGGATGAAAATTGAACTTAAAGATTCCATTACATTCAGATCTACATTAAATTGGATGATATAAAAATTTTTAATTTTAGATTTGAATTAAAAATTTTCAAATCTTCAAATTCACGTGAAATATATCAAATATAAATACAGATAAAGTTAACAAAAGCCTGTTAATAAAAAATAGCAAAAAATATGCTTGTAGCAATTCAGTTATAACAAGTTTTTGTTAAATAACGTGATTTTTGCAATCCTGCAAGAATTGACAGTATTATCTGTGCTTGTTCTAACCCGCACTCTGCTCCCGAATCACCCTTGCCCCCGTACTTTACTTCGGCGCCGGGTGTTATAAACGAGTCACTGCATGTTTATCTTATTCCTGTCGATGCGTGTTATATGTCTCCAACCTATATAAAGGCCATGATTGTTCATTTTATTTTCATTAGCATTACCTCGCGCAATTGATGACAGGGTTTTAAAAGTACATTAATACTACTCACGTATCTGTAAAGTAAAAACCATGTCGGAAGCAAAAAAGAAGAGGCGGCAGTATAGTGTGGATTCTATTAAGTACGGATTTATCGAAAATCCCACAAATCCATCATCGCCAATGTGCCTTATTTGTCAAAAACATTTCAAATGAAGCGATGAAACCTTCTAGGCTTCAAGATCATTTTAATAAAATACACCCGGATAAGAAAGACAAAGATGTGACCTATTTTCAAACATGAAAAAGAAGTACGAAATTCAGCCAACTGTATCAAGACTTTTTTCATCAGCTTCTAAGCAAGGCGATGACGGACTTCGAGCTTCGTACAATATCTCATTGTTGATTGCTAAAACATGCAAACCACATACTATTGGGAAAGATTTAATTTTACCAGCAGTAAATGAAGTAATAACCACTGTGCTCCATAAACCAGCTGCAGATATTAGTCGAAAAATTTCTAAAAATTCGAAAAATATGTTATCAGAGCAGTTAATAAAATCAGAAGTAACTCGTTGAATGACAGATTATTTAGTCAGCTTTGCATTGCCAGTGATGAAGATTTCAACCGATTACTGCGTCACATAGAGGTGCGCTGGCTGTCAAAAGTTACATGTTTGACTCGATCTTACAATCTGTTTGGGTCTGTGATAGAGTTCCTAGGAAACAAAGTCACGGAATTGCGCGATAACCTTATCTCATCAAAGAACGATATTGCGTACTTGACAGACCTGTATAAATTGTTTAATGATGTCAATCTCCAACTTCAAGGCGACGACTTAAACTTAATTAAGACAAAAAATAGCGTTGCTGCTTTCGTGTCTAAACTGCTATTATACAAAAGAAATATCGGCAGAAGCGAATTCAATAACTTCCCAAATTTATCAACAGTATCATTCAAGCACGACGACTTGCTTGTTTACTGTCAACACTTGGAAAACCTCCACAGTGACTTCAAGGAACGATTCCAGGACATTTTAAACATGGACATACCAGACAGGGTTTTGGATCCTTTTTCAAATGTAAACACAGCAGGATCATCCCAGTTAGAAGAAGAACTAATAGAACTGACGACAAATGAGGAATTAAAAATTAAATTCAAGAATGGCTACCAAGAATTTTGGCTGCAGAAGCGATTTTACAACTGTACCCAGGATTATGGTCGATTGTTCAATGATTTTCGATAGCATTCCCATCTTCCCATTTAGCTGAACGTGGATTTAGTGCTGTAGCAACGTTGGTAACTAAAAAGAGAAATCGGCTCCATGTTACTGAACGCGGCGACTTACGGTTGTTTTTAAGTAAAATCGAGTCTGATATTAACAAACTCCTTAAACTGCATCAAATTCAACCTTCTCATTAGATAAGTTATAAATTCAATGTCTTTTGAATGTTGATAAAAATACTTTTCAATATAATAAAGTATGCGTTTTAATTGTTCTCATTGAAACAGTCTTCCTTAAACTCAGAAATAGGATAGGGCCATATCCTATCTTACGACTATAGTATATAATATTACACGTTTAAATATAATCGTGGCAATAGCTGTTTCAGACTCGCAAGTAAAAAAATTGGAGGGGCTTTAAAAAAAATAATATTTTCAAGGAGGGCGGTGGGCAAAAAAGGTTGAGAACCTATGCTATAGACGAATAAAGATATCGTATGCGTATTATTAAATCAGAACCGTATATTGAGTCCTAAGCTATATTATATATGACCTATACTATAATTCTCTTCCACCACCACCATCACCATCATTTACATTACCACATACACCACCATTACCTCCACCAAGAAAGTCATTAAACTTATTTTGGAATTAAATCATCGGCGTGTACATTTAAAAATAACTTTATAATCATGAGAATATTAAAGATGCAAAGCAAATATAAACTTCTACTAAATTAATACCTCCGAATATTGTAATGAGTATAATCTCACCTAAAATACTATATTTATCAAGTATATATCAGTAGTATAAAAAATTGATTTTATGTCATTATTCTTACAATTATTATTATTATGCAAATATGCTTACTTTTCGTGACCTATATCCATGGGCCCTTCTCCGCTAGGTTGTTGTAAGCAGGCCGGTGATCGTAAAAATTGCTCATATTGAGGCCTCTGCCATAAAGCTGAACAACATAAATTTACAAATTGTAATACGCATATACTATTTTACGTCCTCCGTAAACTAAGGAGATCAGTCCTACAAATACAGGAAATACCTAAAATATTGGTGCTCTATGTTTAATTATGACTTTACTTCGTGAAATCTGTAAATTGTCCCGTATAATTTTGTTTTTTATATATGGAAGCGGCACAGCAGGATGTCTGTTAAACATATTTTCAAGTAACCGTGTAAGGCTGCTTGGTATGCGAAGCCTCTTAGCTGTAGGTTTGCTTATGCATAAATACATAGGGAAATGTGGAAAATTTTAAGTTGTGACCAAATTTATTTTATTTAAAGTCAAATTAATCCCTTTTATTGAGACTGCTAACTAAAGGCAAATTTAAATCGTATTTATACGAAACTAAATACATTAGAGGCTGGGTTATCCGAGCCCGGTTATCAAGAGTCCCCGTTAATTGAGGAACCGTGATATCTGAACTAAAATCTGTTTGTCTTTTCGCACTGAATTATAACTTTTCTGAAGTTTACATTCCAACTCTTGTGAAGTTCTGAATTTTATTTTCAGTGAAATCTCGGAAGAAGATGGTGATATCAAGGTAATATTTCGCTCCTAAAACTAGCAAAGCGTGTTCCAGTCTTATATTTTTATCAGAAGTCAAATTTGTAACAATTAAAATATTTATTAAACTTGAAAACATGAGAGAAGATTTTCGTTTCCAGATAGTGTTTTTCGTCTGGGTGGGGGGAGGGGACTCTAATGTGTCATTTTAAAAATTAATAGAACATTGGATTTAGTGAATCGCTAAATTATAGGGTTTTTTGACATATTTAATGCGTTTTAATGCTTCAATGTGACGCATAAATCAAATGTTAAACAAGAGTGAAATTAAAGCTTGGTGAGTGATTATAGATCTCACTTCAACAATAAGAGCTTGCAATTGCGTCACAGTAGCTCAAAAGTAGGGCGCCCGCTGGCCAGTACGAAGATGGGTTCAACACATGGTTGGAGCAGCGAGATTCCTTACAATGGCTCTCAAACAAATGAACTCTGTAGGTTAGTACAAATATGTCGAAAGTCTAAAAATGTCCCTAGCACAACTTGTGCAGATTTAGTTGAGTTGATTCTGATATATTGAGCGTCAATTTCAAATCGGGGGTCAACAACTACTCAGAAAGCTAACTTGGATGATAAAATTAGTAGCAGAAGGCTAACTTGAGATAAAAATAACAGGAAGTGGTCAGTTAGGTTGTCAGTTGCACGCCAATCTGACATTAGAGGATGGAGAATGCAGAGTTCACTTCGATAAGAGCTTGTAATTCTGTCAAAGTAGCTCAACGGTAGAGAGTCGGCTTTCCAGTGCGAAGATCCGTAGTTGGAGTCCGGGTTGGGTCAGCAATTATTTTTCATGACACATTTTCATGACATTCATTTATTTTATTTACTTGTTTTACTTGACTATTATACACTAGTGTTAATCCGGCCGACCAAATTGCTGCTCATGTCCTTGTTGACGAGTCGGTCGGTCTGGGTCTTCAACACTAGTGTTAACATAGCATTTCAAGTGTATTACGTTTTGTTACATGACGCTTTTAAATCGATTCGACAGAGAAACACTCAACCGAGGTTCACTGCAATAACAAAATTGCAAAATGACCAATTTATGTCCATAGTAATTTAGTTACTATATTTTATTTTGTTTGTAATCTTATTAAAGTGTACAACATGAAATCCTTTTTTTGCTGATTTTGATCTCTGATTTTATGTCTCCCAAAATTATTTTATCAGATTCCGCAACTGAAAGTGATTTCAAAACACTATTCTACGTTTTCCATTTTATGTATCTAACATTTTAAATTGTAATTAGTGCTTGTGCGTAAAAGTAAATTTTGCGTTTATATATGTCATGCTTGAATATCAGAAAGAGGTGAAGTTTGATTATTTCACTTGTATTTAATTGCAAACATGTATTTAGAATTATACGAAATTCGGGTTAAGTCCAATTTTATATTTGGAATTAGAGCTAAACGTGACTAAAAATTGCTATACTTATGAAAATACACATAAACATTTCACAATAATTAAAGTAATAATTTTATAAGCATAAAATATAAAACAAAAGTTGCACTTATCTTGTAGATCTCTATCATCAGACCCAGATAAAGATCATGTAGCTTGGACGTCCAATTTCTCATCAGAATACCTCATCCGAGTCGAATTTCACACCGAAACTATTAAAAGAAAAACATCGGCAAATTAGTTAGTTATGTTCATTTTGAATATTTTCTAGCTGAGTGGCAACGCCAGTATAATAAAACACCTCCAATCAGCAAAAATATGATATTATTTTAAATATCATGTAATGATATATAGATTTGATATATTACTGTAAACTTGACATTTTTATTGATTATAAAAATAAATTATATTGCATCTAAAATATAACATTTAAGATTCTCAAAATATTTGTGTAAAATAGATTCTTGTCAATCGAGTAAGAATATTTTCTCAAAACGATTCAAAAATCTCTTGACATATTTGGATGCATACGAGTCTTAAACAAATCTGATATCCACACAATGAAATGTATGCCTAATATGTATGCCTAAATAATATGATAGTGTCTCGTTCAAAATTAATAGTTTCTTTTCATTTTTGTAACCGAATAAAATAGCACCATATCACTCTCCCCGCTGAAGGGAGCGGTAGCCCAGTGGTTAGCGCGCGGGAATTGCACTCGGTAGTCCTGGGTTCGATTCTCGCTACTGAAAAAACTGTCGCCGTGTTCACGCTGAGTACGATCGCGTTAAATATGTGGGTCCGCAAGTCCTTCCAAGAGGTTGGTAGTAGGGGAAGGAGGGTGCGGTCCCTGTGGATGCCTCCCCCTCTGGGTTCCGGTCTGAATTGGGTGGCACTTCCCGGCCGTCCAAACAGTTACCTTACACCTTTCTGGTAGGTCGGACGGTCTGGTTCTCAACAACAACACTGCCCGCTAGAAAGTAAGATTTGTAATTATTCGAAAACAACTCGGGAGAACTACTAAACAATGGCGTCATATTATGTTTTAATAAAACACTTTAAATCATTTGCTTATTGTATTCTGTTGAAAATACGTATTTTTATAATATAAATTTTCTAACTAGATATCAATCATGGACAATATCTGGAGAATGGTTCATGTTTTCGTTGTATAAAGGACATAGTTTTTAAATAGAAAATTACATATGAAATGGCTATTTTAGTAATAATTATGAACATAAATACAATTTTTTTTGATTTTTGAAAAATAAAGTTCGAATATTTAAAGACGTTTCTCCGTTTGAGCTTCCAGAAAATCAAAAATCTTCTTATTGAAATATCAGCACAAAAAGTATAACCAATATTTTAAATTTGTTCCAAAGTTTACAAAAAGTTTGAAATATCGGAAGAAAGCCTCGTGATAACGTCTACGAATAAACCACATTGGTCATTCACTCTCTCTTCAGGTTCAAAATACATGCAATGAGTTAACCATTTTAATAATCGTAGTTATTTTTATATTTTATTAGAATGGATAACCCGGCGTTGACGTGTATTGAATAAATGCAAGCTACGCAAATAATACAGATACAGATAATACCATTCAATTTCCAAATTGCCTGTTTTGAACTAAAATCATCCCCATCTTTCGTTTTCAGTTCTTTAGTTTCAACGCAGGTGTAAGCATGCGCAATAATATGCCACGCATGCGCACAAACGTACATTCACTGATCTCTATACCGACGCCTAGTTTGTGATGGCAACCACCAATCGGAGAAAGAACGGAATCAAAAATCTCGATGTTTATGTTTTTAATTGCAAATTATCAGAAAATGATTAAAATAAATTGTTAGAATGAAAGATATACACCTATATTTTTCTAAAGAATAGAATTGTGCTTATATTTTTTTCTATAAGAAAATAAAAAAAAAATATGCACATCTCGATGTATATAAAAATAAATAAATATGTCTTACGGGTTCGATTCGAAGATCGTTATAAAGAATGTTCGTCGATCTTACCAATAATGTCAAGATGGAAATTCTGTGCTGATTGATTACTAAAGAAACCCATATTTGTGATTAATATCTCTAAAAGATAGGTCTCCACGTACAATAACTTCAAAATTAATTCGATTTTTTGAAAATATTTGCAAATATATGTTGCACTGGGAGTTTAGCTAAGCCAGTATCAAATTTCGCGGCTGTCCGAAGCTTAGATATTGTACTACAGACGACATACACACAGATAGACTGGAAGACAATCCACTATAAACGACATACATATAGAAAGACAAACATCTTCTCTTATTATGGAACATGATTATTTTTTTCCATTTAGGACGTAAATCTCAAAACGTTTCTTGAACGGCAAATGTTAGCGAATAAAGTCATTAACTTATAAATAACTAAATCACATATAAAATATCTATTTTCCTAACATTTTAAAGGTAATTAGGCTTTTATAACTTTCTTTTCGGTTTTGAGAAATAAAAGTTAGAAATATATTATTTGGTCTGTTCACCGCTTTTTTTAATTCTTTGAGACATAACGCACCTACAGAATTACAAATAAAGTCATAGACAAAGTTTGCCGAAATGTGCCATAATGTATCTGATACGCACCAAAATACCTATTTACTCCTTGAAATCTGACGAATGCGTAAAAATAAGCATACTATTTTTAACAATAAAATATAATTTTTATTTTTTACGAGTTTCCGATTTCATATGCTTCAGGTGTTGTACATATATTTATTTTTCGTTTTTAAGCTTTTTATCATCTGTTACTAAATCTTTAGTACAATGAAATTTGCATTAAATGAATAAATAGACTTCTTGTCGCCAAGCAATAGGTAAAATTTCATTTTATAAATGAATGTTCAACAGTGCGGCAAGGAGCAGGCGAAAAAGGCACATTGACATGCTAATGAGTGTTTTTAAGTTTCAATACGTTATTATGTAAATAGCTGCCTTTTAAGCACGGTTATGGGATACATTTTGTTACTTAATTGTTAATGCGTATTCAAGCTTGTTGTCTATTAATGAAATAAATTTCTACCGTTTTTCAAAAGTATAAATATATTTTACTGACAAATATAGTAACAAAATGTTACGTTCGCGATATCTTAAAATGTGCCTTTCCGCTAAAATCTAGAATTCGAAAAATTTCAAGAAAATAACACTCTTTCTAACAATATGAAAAAGTAGAAAACTTCCACGGAAAAATAGCATTTAATTAAGATAAAAAATTATTAAATAAAACTATTATTCGTTATAGATGGATGTGAAACATCATATTTTTTTGTATAATTCGATTGGCAATAGTTTGATGTGTTGTATGTAACGATGATGCAAACTAATCAGGGCAAGGTTTCGATATCCAAAAGAGGCACCCTCCCACGTCGACAGATACTTTTACTCATATCGCGTCAACAACCCAACTAAACGATGACGAGCTTATAAGTCCTTTGGGGAAAGTTCTGAAAAAAAAACATAACTCGTGAAAGAATTAATCAAACAACAAAATTCTAAAAGTTCTCAGAACTTGCCAAAAGTCGCCAACCTAGCGATATTTCACCAGATTCATCGTCAAGCTAACGGATTTTATCATCAAGGTTAAGTGATCCAGACCTTCCTAATACAATAATGGTTTTCTGCTGCGTATTCTTAACAATATGATGATATTTCCGTTTCATCTAAGTCACATTACTCTCTGGATTTAATTTATCTGATGCTCTAGGATGTTTCACATAAAAAAGGTAATCCCGATGGGAAAAGAAAGTACTGTATGGAACCGCATTCTTTCTGCTATTATTGTCATTTCCTGCATTTTGCCTCAAAATGATTTCCTTTTTGTGAAGGATTTGGAACATTCGAACCTTCTACGGACGGAAAGAAAACACAAGCCGTTTGACTCAAGCTTGCAAAAACATAAAAATCAAACCTATTTAAGGAAAAAATGAAATAACGTAATTAAGCGCAAATTATTAAAATAAAGCAGCATGCGGTTGTTTCGAGGACACGTTGGATACTCTTCTTCAGTGCTAGATAGACCTACAAACCCAAAGTGAAAATTACTAAATTGGTCCTAATTGAGCTCATTTCGTCTTTTTGACTTCGGGTTTGTTAAGGAAAGGAATCTAACGTATACTCGAAACAGCTGTATGACACTTAATTATAAGCTTAATTGCGGAGTTTGTATTTTAGCTTACATTTTGCATAAAATGTTTCCACTTATTAATGAATCAATGTATTCAAATTTGTGGGAAACAACACGAGCCGCTTTGCAAGAAGTTCCCTATGGAAGTCTTTAATCACCTCCAATAACTTTAGAATGAAGAGACCACAAGTGTACAAGCTTAGTCTGCCTATATTAAAGTGACCGTGCTCGATTGAATAAAAAGAATTGAAAGCAATCCTAGCAAAGAATGTAAAAGTTAGGACAACGACCGCGGCGACAAAGCAAGCTAGACGAAAAATATTAATGACAAAGTTGTAGAAAATTGTATAATGAGTAGAAATTGATGTACGGAACAAACGAAAGGAGCATATGGAAGGCAGTACATATCTGTCAAAAAGTGGTATCATCAGAGTTTTTAACGCGAAACACCTGAGATGATTGTCAAAATACGCAGAATATCCTTTCTCGAATTCAAATGTGCATTGTTACTGACAAAGGGCCTTTTGTACAATATGTACATTAAAGTCCTTTGTAGGGAAGTGATGGACACTCATGAATAGGACAGCATTTCGCCAATAACCCCATTGTTTAAAATAAATGGCGTATGTAACAATTTTAGTGTCAATTCCTATTTATTACACAATGATATACATCTTTATGATTGATTTTTTAAGTCTATCTGAGTGTGTTGCCGAGTTTGTTATCCAAAGTTTCTTAATTCTCAGCTAGAGGTCACTGCACTCACCGTTATTCGATTGGGTCAATTTACTACAGTATAAAACATTTGCAAGCATGTTACTGAAATTTTCAAGAGAATCAGCTGTCCGTAATAGGGATTGAGGTATCTGATAGATATGATAAAATATATATAGCAAGAAAGATCAATCATGCTTAAAGCATTGATTATGAAACACTTTCCAACTTTAATGCAATTTTATTTAAACAAGTCTAAAATGCAATACATTCCTCGGTAATATTTTGAAACTTATCACACTACTGCATTAATTTATTATATTTGAAAACTTAAACCTTCATCGACAAAAATGAACTTCATTCAAATGACGGCATTGAAATATAAATTGCCTGGTTTAAACATCTCTAAAATGTTATACATTCCTCGGTAATAGTTTTAGAATTATCATAATACTACGACAATTTATTATATTTAAAAACTTCATCGGAAACAACAGAAATTAATTCAAATGACGTCATAGAAAAAATAACACGCCTGGATCTCTCTATAAAAACAGGATTTCATTCATAACTTTCTCCTATTCATTTCATTCATCACAATAATATAATAATTTATTTTATTTAAATATTTTGTTTAAGACTATGGAGCTACAAAAAATAAAACTCTATGCTTGAAACTTCATCAAAAAATCGTCTTTCTGTTTATAAAATTAATTAATATTTCATTCATATCAGCCATGCAGACTCCATGGACTAAATTATTTTGTGTTAAAAAAATAGAGGAATTCTAATACAACTCATTCTATATATTTTGCAGTTTACATTTTACATAGGTGAAAAATAGGCTTAGTTGTAGAAATAATCAAATTTAGATGAGCATTTAAACTCAAATATATTGTCATTGCGTTGTTTCAGTATGTAGATGCACAGAATTTAAGCAAAAATTAAGTAGTTTTAGGACGGATACAACACTCAATATGAATTAAAAAAAATTTCAAAAATCTCGATTTTGAAACAAGATGGATGCCATATTTTATTTTGAAGTGGGTCACGTGATCTCTTCATGTAAAGGGTGTAATTATTATTTTAATTTTTATTTAAAAAACTACTGAATATATTTCGCTGAATTTTTTTTCATATATTTTATGGAACAATTTGAATATTACCTAAAATTTTCGAAGCAATTTGGGAATTTTAAATCCGCTTAAAAAATGTTTGAAAAATTAGGTCTCATAGGGCTCAATGTATTTCATTTTTTCGACCCGGGTACAATCCAAAACTAATTGGGTGATATTATTCATTTATATTCCCATAGGTTTTACAGACCGTCTGAACAACATACTAAAATTTCATTTTGATTAAGTCATTTTTACGGCAGTTATCGTGTTAACGGACAGACAGACAGACAGACAATCAGACAGACAGAATGAACAAAGTCATAAACACTTTTCAACTTTGTTGTAAAGTGTTAAAAATACAAAAATAACGCGTCGGCAGACGATAATTATCTGAATATTTCAGAAAAGAAGCTTGAATTTTCATGAAAACCTGTAATTTTTTCCTTTTCTTATCAGTTTGCCAAAATAATCAAAACATTAGCTGAATAAAATGAGGAAGGTTGCAGAATGTTTTCAGTATACAGATAGACCTAGCGTATGCATTCATACACCTTGCCTTCCAAAGTTGGAATAATGTTGTTTCGATTAAAATGAAAATCATAAAAATTAGCTGAGTGGATCCCGATAACACGGTGGGAATAAAGATACATTAAAAGTTCATAGACCAAACGTTTCACTCTCACCCAGACCGTACGTCCGACTCGAAGATGTATGATACAGAGTTCAGCATTACAATTATACTGACACTTCTGTACAGCAGTTTGTTTCATCCCCGTCATGATTTAGTCAGACACTCCGGTATTCTGAATTCACTTCTATTCGCATCACGCTAACAAGTCCGATGAAGAATGACGAATTTATATGTTCGCTCATTCTTTCTTTCAACCCAGATCGCCCGATGTACCCGAAGATGGACGACCGCAAAATTGCCACCCAATTCAGACCGGAAGAATCTACATTTCATAGCAATAGGATCCTTCTTTCCTACCACCCACAACTTGTAAGAACTTTCGATACCACAAATTTAACGTGCGCGTATACTGTATAGATGAGTGAATAAGTTGGGCAGCTCCCGGAATAGATTCCGGATCTCCAAGTGAGTCTTAACCACCAGGTTATCCCAACTCATGGATCAAACCTAGATTACACTACACAAACTATCCAACTCATCGACGGTTTAGAGCTGTTATTGGACGGCAGGGAAACATTTATTATAATATGTAATCTTAAAATTATATGAAGCATTCCTTATTTTTTTTAATCTGATACTCGAGAGCTTCTGTTTAAAAATATATATCAAGAAAATCAGCCAAGTATATTCCAAGAACAGTCACCGAAAACAAATGGGTTCAATAAATGGCCATACGTAAAAATTTAAATGCATTCTACATATAGTAATACAGTTCGGAAAAATCTAATTAGCTAAAGACTGCAGGATCGCCCTTCCCCTCCTCGATAATTTTTTTTTTCGAGGACTCCTTGCTGTTGAAAATTTTGAGATCTGTATGGTAGCCACCTGGGGTTTATCTATGCGAAAATCATTATTTGTTGAAAATATGAGATAATAAATAAAGGATTTTACGTGAACTATGTACTGACACGAACACCTTGGATGGATTACATGGAACCCCGTGGTCCATGGACAACAAACTGGGAACCACTGGTTTGATAAGTTAACTGTCCCAATTTTCAATAAACACTAGTAACATATTACTATTGGCTGTCAATATAGACCCGATATGGGTAGAATATTGGTTGGATGTTTATAACCATTATATCCCACCAAAATTTGGTCATTATTATTTATAACTAATATTGGCATACCAATATATATCCAATATGCACACACCGGAAAGTGAATTAGAAACGTGGCAACATGTATACAGATGTAGGTCATAGGCAAATGTATGTAAATGATGTTGGTCATGGGATGGACATGTGATCACCACACTGCTTTATGAATGCTGTCGATGTGTGTTCTAAGAGAAGTGGAGCAACATTGGGGAAATGGCAGATTTACCTCCGTTTGAAAACGGTCTTATTGTAGTGACACTTTTGACGTAACCACGTTTGCCGGAACAGAACAACTCACTGCCTTTTCTAAAGATGAGATATCCAAAGCATATAGCAGCAGTGTTTCTTTAAGGTCATTTTGGCCGGGGGGCAAATGACATGTTAGGGAGGGCAAGTTTTCTATTTTCCCTATATAAATATATCTAAATGCTGTGTCACATAAATAGAAACTAGATTTCATAAAATCTCTTCGGGGGAGGGAGGGATTCGCCCTCCCGGATGTATGTCTGACATAAACACTGTCTGTTGGAAACAAAACCCCCATGCATGGTCTAAAAGGAGGACCTGTGGATATAAAACCATCAAGTCTGTGATCGGTGGCTTTTCAGACGGCTTGTACGGTAGAAAAGCAGATCGATCGCGCAGTAACTAACGGAGGATTTTAATGAAAGTTTGCTCAAACCGATATCGAACCGAGCAATGGATAAGGAGTTGCAGCAAATCGGTTTCAGGAAATCGGTGCAGCAAATCGGTATTGGTTTCAGCAAATCACATGCCTTCGCGGAAACCTCACATTTTAAAGAACACGAAAATGAGTTTCTTCTTTCGCCCTTCGCGTTCCTACTCTCATCGTCATTGCTGTGTTGCTCATTTTAAACACCCTTGCATTGGGATACGTTTTTTTCCGTCAACCATTTTACTCCTCTTCCCTTCAGATTATTTTCAGCATCTGGTTCAACTCATCGCTCAAGGTCAGCTTAAATTTTAGCGCACTCCCACTTCAAAATACTCTCTCTACTAAAATTTTTGGAATCCCAGTTCAGATAATTCAATAAATTATATCCCTCTTATAAGATTCGTAAGTGATTAACACTTACGAGCACGCTTTATACCGTTTTTAAATTCTACCTTTTAGTGAAATCACGTTTCCTTCGATCTCTTCCATTTTCAATTGGAGTTTAAAATCTGGATTTGCTCCCAGATAAGGCGACCCATCAAAATTATAATAACTTCAGCCTTGAGACGAAAATTCATTTCTCCGATGTCCATTGCCTAGCGCTCCCTGTCTTCTGCCGATCTTCTGCAGTTTGCTTTCGCGTTTTCCATTGGTGGGTTAGCAATTCTTTCACCTCGCCGCCGATGAATAACTTCGAATGATTCTAGTGTCTCCTCTTATCTTTGCACTTCCTCGCCCAAGATTGCATTTTCTGAATGCTTCTTCCCCAATAAATTCTTTACTGCCCTTTTTTCCTAGAGGAGAAATGTTTTTTCTTCTCCGTTTTTCTAAATTATGAGACTCGATGGAATTAGAATCTCAAACTTCTCGGCATTCTGCTCATCTGATCAGAATTCATATGTTCTTTTTTCGATAAATCCATTAAATTATCTTCCTTTAAATTTTTATTTTCTACTGACCCTTTTTTAGGACTTGGAGTTTAAAGAGCATAATTTTCTTGCGGTAGACGCCTTTGACCTTAAAATGGTTGGTCTTGATCCCAAAATGCATTAACAGTGTTGCCGGAAATGGCATCACTAGACATCATAAAATTCAAAGAAGTTTTTGGGGTCGAACGAATCGCGCTACACCATGCTGTGTACCTACGGCAGGCGAAAAGTGTGGCGAGATCACCATGAAGCAATGAACCCAACTGGCCTTGTTCGTACAGTTCAAGGTTGTGGTAGGAGTATCATGGTGTGGGACATGTTCTGCTGCTTTCGTGCTGGTACCTTGATGCTTCCAGAATGTCGAGTGTCCTTCATGGAGTACTTGAACATTCTTGCTGATCACGTCCACACTGAAATGATTCATTTTTATCCTCCAGGCGACCAGACTTCCATGGAGGGTAACGCTACCAACCACCGTGTGGGAACCGTATAGCAGAAATTCATGGAGCATAACTTTGACTTCCGCTTACGATCTCCTTGTTCAACGCCTGGTGTTCTCCTAACCTCATACATGCTGCAACTCAGGCTATAAGCGGTCCGATAAAATATTTAATCTGGGTTTTTAATTCACTGGTCGGTTTGTAGTATTATTTGCCAGTATATTCCAAATATTGGAGATATTTCAAATGTAAAGCCAATATTGGTGTAAAATTATAATGACAAAATCTAACCAATATTGGTGGTCAATGCATCCCCAACATTGGTATATATTTGTTGCATTGGAAACATTTCCAACGTCACTATAATGTAATACACTTTGCAACCTGTATTAATTTTTTTCAGCTACTTTGCTGATAATTTCGGCAAATTCACAGAAGACACGCAATTTCAGGTGTTCATAAAAATTACAGCTTAATTTTGAAAGATTCAGCTAATTATTGTCTGCAAAAGCATTATTTTTGTATTTACCTGTATATATATATATATATATATATATATATATATATATATTATAATAACTATCAGTAACCTTACTCCCTATTACCGACAATTAATTACCCTGAAACTTTCAGTAACATACTTGTAAATGCTTTACAGTGTATAACTAATATTAACCTGTAATATAAAATGTAAATTCAACTTACCTACATGGGTTTGTAAAATCATACTTAAAACCCGATTATAATACGGCTAAAACAATACATTTAGAAAATATCAGAATTCTATAATAATTTATTAATAATCGAATAATAATCTATTATATACTTTAGATCTGATATATATTAAATAAATATTAAGGGTTATGTTCATAAAATACATTTACTTACGGTGGCACATCTCTCCACTCATATTGCGCTACACACAGCTATTTTAAAAATCCTCAAATTGCGTAGTTATTGAAATTTGATCTAATAATTTTGTTCCAACAATGCATTGCAACACTCAATTGATAACAATAAACTTTCCAATTCTTTTGCATGAAGTAACAATGAAAGATTGTTTGTAAGCCGAATACTTTTTAACAATGCGCTATGAAAAGAAGTACTAAATGAGCATGTGTTGAAAAATAAAACGCAAGCTCTGTTGAAAAATGACTCTTAACTGCGCATGCGTCTGAACTACAATGAATCATACTAACAGAACTTAGAGAAAGGGTTCTTTCTCAAAACTAGAATGGCCCTCTATTGCAGATTATAAAATCCACATGCCAGTCTTGTTCTTCTTTTGAACAATTCAGCTTGGAATAGCTGATTTCTGAAATAGCAGCAAAAGTTATTGTTATATGCCTCCATTTTTGGCAACATCTATGGAGACCGACAAATTAAGTTCTATCAACCAGCTGCTGTCAAATAACATAAAGATTGTGCTTAGGCTGTACAAGCCTTCTGTGTCCAAATTCATACTATCAAATTCTGCCAAAGCGAAATCAACCTTATTGTATTAGAAATGAAAATCGAAAACATTCTAGAGCTGATAAAATTTCTAATTCATTTAAAATGTATCATTCAGCAGCTGTTTATTAATATTTGGGCTCTTGCAAAATAGGGGGCCACTAGAAATTTTTTCAGACATTTTTATGTCAAGATTTTATGCATTCCATTGAGAAAGTGAAAAATGTTTTTTCGTTTCAAATTTGCGCTCTAATAATCATCAATCATACAGTATGTTTATATATTTCAATATTTCAATATATCTTTCCTAAGAATATTTAAACTAGTAAAGGAAGTAATATACGTAAATTAAACAGAAAATACCTCCCAGACTGGAGGAAGTGGATGTCGGATAGGATCATAATCCCAGTCTGTAAAAATGCCCGAATTATCAGATCACAGATAAACATTGAAAGTTTCATTATGAGTACATCTAAAAGGGTCTTGAAATTATAAAAAACAATAAATGTATCCAGGCGTTCTGAGTTCGCCAGACATGACCATTTCATTAAAGATCTTTTGAAGGAGAGGGAAGGGGAGGGGGTAAATTGACAACTTTGCCATAAATAAGTCAATATTTATAGTGGTATAATAAGGTGACCATTGAAAAAACCCTTCGAAAATATGAATCAAAGCCCCCAAAATCATAAACACGGACCTGCTCTCAAATTCAGATTAATATTTCACTTGCATTAATAGGATTCTTAGAAAAGTCCTTAAACACACCAATAACTTTGCAAGGAAAGGTCCATGAGTTCACACATTAGGTCTTTCTACAGTAAAGTGACCACATGTCCGATCGAATAAAAATAATTTTAACGCTCCTATCTGTTAATTATAAAAAAAATTAGAGTTTCAAACTCGGCAATAAAGCAAGATAGACTATAAAAATCAACAATATGTTGTCACTCCCGATACAAACTTCATTTTGACACCGTCACATTTCTTTCACGATTTACTCAGTAAACCCTGCTTACAAAGATGCTTTATATTAAACATTATCAGTTAAAAAGAAATAATGGTTTTCGTCAGCCACATTTAACAAGAATCTATTATCTTATATGGGCTGCAACTAAGATTAATACTGTTGATATGCTTCGACAAAATTTTATGCGACATTACAGAACTTTGGCGACACTGTACGAAATGCCCCCCTCCCCATTCATGCATTGATGAATTTGTTGAATTCGTGCCTTGTTGAGTTCTGCTGAATTATGTTGAAAGACTAAACTCAATGTTAATATTTGAATAAAATATTAAGAAATTGTTTCTTTTCAAACGTGGATCCAGATTTTATTTGCAACCTCTATATGGAATGCAGGGAAAAAGCTTTCTTCTGCTATATTCATGATAAAAAAAGATGAAAACGTTAGTACCATATAAGCCACTGAGAACAATAGTGTTTAAAAAGGTTGAGCAAGGCTTGACCCTTATATCAAGAAAATGACCATCCAGATTAATATATTAAATATGTACAAAACATAGAATCTCTCATATTTGGACACCCGAATTATTTTTCTCAATTTGATCCATTAAAGCATTATGGCAAAAAATTAAGCAAAATTTACTGTGAATAAGAACATTTTAAACGAAAATTATATTTGTTATTTATATATTAAATTGAATTACATTTAAATCTTTAAAGAACACAATTGGAAAAATATGCATATTTCGTTCAAAAACTGCGCATTATTTTACATCATAAAAATATTAAAACATTTATGAGTAATTTGCTTACAATGGTCTATGTAGTCCGCCAGGATGTATATAAACTATCTTCAGCTGGTCCCTTCTGCTGTTAAACAATATTCTGCTGGTTGGCAGCTAGCCACCACAATCTATTTAAAAACGTCGTGTAAGTAAAACATTAAGTGAAAAGTTATTTCGAAGTTTTCACAGCAGTACATTTTAAAAATAATCATATTGCAATGAACTTTCTAATCGTTTTGTAACAATGAAGGAAGTTTATTTTTATAACTTTTCAACAATGTTTATTATAAAACAATATAAAAATTAACGAATATGGAGAAACGCGCCTATGTTGAAAATGACACCAACCGCGCATGCGCCTCAACTGAAATAAATCCTGTCTTATTTTGCCGATGTAAAACTTACATTTACCAATATTATTACTTTCCCTGCAATACATGGTAATGTATAGGGAAAGTATTGGAATCATGCCGAAAATCGCAACTCGAGTTTTCGACGGATCTACACGTTCCGAGACCTCTAGAATACGAAAAACCCATTTTTAGCTTGACGTATGTGTGTGTGTCTGTCTGTGTGTCTGTCTGTGTGCCTGTCTGTGCAGATATTGTATCCACCCTAACTAAAAAACTAATGGACCGATTTTCACAAAATTTTGTAGGTAAGTCACTTGTGGGCGGGGCTGGAGCTGATTAGTTTTGGGTACGATTTGGAATAAAAGAACCCGCCTTTTTGTAAAATGGCCCGCAAAAGCTTGTATCCATTGTAACTGAAAAACTAATTGACCGAATTTTACAAAATTCGGTAGACAAGTCACATATAGGTCACCCTGGTGCTGATTAGATTTTGGTACGATTCAGAAAAAAATAACCTGCCTTTTTTTGCAAAATGGCCCGCAAAAATTGCCAAAATCTAAAATAAAAAACTGGGTATACACAAATATATCCATTAAATGCTGATTTAATACGTAATTTTTAACGACGAAAATAATAAGACCAACCCCATTACACTAGGACTAGCCGTTCTCGAGATATTTTAGATTTTTGTACTTTCCCTACGCCACCTTTGAAAATAAGTCCGGTTATCGAAGGAGAACGAAAATTGAATTAAAAGTGAAATAAATTTAATTAAAATAAAGAGAACGTTAATATAAGTCTGCAGGGAAAGTCATGTGCTGCTCACATCAGATTTTTACTTTCCCTGCAATACATGGTAATGTATAGGGAAAGTATTGGAATCATGCCGAAAATCGCAACTCGAGTTTTCAACGGATCTACACGTTTCGAGACCTCTAGAATACGAAAAAAACCATTTTTAGCGTGACGTCTGTGTGTGTGTGTGTGTGTCTGTCCGTCTGTCTGTGTGTCTGTCTGTCTGTCTGTGCAGACTTTGTATCCACTCTAACTAAAAAACTAATGGACCGAATTTCACAAAATTTTGTAGGTAAGTCACTTGTGGGTGGGGCTGGTGCTGATTAGTTTTGGGTACGATTCGGAATAAAAGAACCCGCATTTTTTTGCGAAATGGCCCACAAAAGCTTGTATTCACTCTAGCTGAAAAACAAATGGTCCGAATTTCACAAAATTCGGTAGATGTGTCACGTATAGGTCACCCTGGTGCTGATTAGATTTTGGTACAATTCAGAAAAAAATAACCTGCCTTTTTTTGCAGAATGGCCCGCAAAAATTGTCAAAATCTAAACTAAAAAGTTACGTATGCTCAAATATATCCATTAAATGCTTGTTTAATGCGTAATTTTTAAGGAAGAAAAGAATAAGACCAACCCCATTACACTAGGACTAGCCGTTCTCGAGATATTTTAGTTTTTCATACTTTCCCTACACCACCTTTGAAAATAAGCCCGATTACCGAATGAGAACGACTAGAAGTGACTAAAAGTGAAATACATTTGATTAAAATAAAGAGAACGTTAATATAAGTCTGCAGGGAAAGTCATGTGCTGCCCACATCATATTTTTAATTCTCATTTGCCAAATGAGTGAAGTTAAATATATTTATATTTTGATTTACCTGTCAAAAAGTTTGTAGCTGGCAGAAAATTCTAAATGATCATTTAGAAAGTTCTTGGTCACAGTGTGTTTTAGATGAGAAGTCCCTAGACACAGAATGATTTCAACCTCCCAAATTAAACAAACGTATTTCATTATAAAAGCGGTAGATAATCAATATAGAATTTTGAATTTCTGTGACATTCCACAGTCTATATCAGTGCAACATTATAAGTGAAAAAAATCTGATGTGGGCAACACATGACTTTCCTTATATAATGCAATGAATTTGCCACTTTTACAACTAAAAAAAACATTATTCTAATAGTAGATACTTATATTCTTTCCATGATATTGAATTCTCTTCAATTAGACGTCATTTTCATTGATTTAGCGTCATTTTTATCAATTTAGCGAGAATGTTTGATTCGTGATCAGAGATGTTTGAAACGTGCTCTCCCGTCGAAAACTCGAATTCGAATTTTCGACCCCGTCACAATATATTTCCTTAAACATTATGTATATAAGGAAAGTAATATGTACATAAAGAAAGTAAAAAAATCAGTTCTGCCTTTATCTTCTCTCTCTAATTTATGAGATACTAGTACTGAATACATTTTTAGTAGGGTTTTCGGTGATATTTTCGTCTAAAATAACTAAAAATGAAAATTTACAAATTTATTGGGATTATCTTGAAATTTTAAAGTTCGGGAGGGGGGGGAGGTTGATGCAAAACTCCCAATTAATTGTGTAACAAAAATGGATCTCAAAACCCCAAAGGTCGGGCAACACTAATTTAGACGTATACATTTCAAAATATCAAAATATCTAAATTCTTAATGAAGTTAACTTTTTTTATGTACTTCAGATATAATCTGGCATTAACTATGGAAATGTTCCAATATATAGTTAAGTATAAATTACCAACAAATGGCAGATCTCACAGATCCAATAGTCATTTTAGTTTAAAATCATCCTACAGACGTAAAAATAATAGCCAAAGCACTTTCGGACAATTTACATGTCTATCCTCAGTGGCAGTGCAATTAGAAATGATGCCAACTTGCTTAAACACACCTCAATACTTTCAAGAAAAATTTGCATGTTATGAAATTGTCAGTTATACAAAAAGGTGGGTTATGAGTCAAATTATAATTTATACAAAGCTTAAGAGCAAATACTCCAAAAAGGTTTAAAAATATATGATTTTTTAAAAAACACACAATAATTATAAATCAATGTAACTATGCAACGGCTTAACATTCAAGGAATCAAGAACGAGTCGCCAAGCATAACTTAGGACCTGAACAGGGTCAAAATTACAAATAGAAGAACTGTATAAATAAATAAAAAGGGATTCATAAGGCAAGATCGAACGAAGGCTATTACAGCTAACTAAAAGATAAGTTTTTCAAAAAGAGGGCGAAAATTATCTTTATTCACGAATTGGGCAAGGGCACGCTAATTTACCCTTTTTTATGTCTCTTTCATAAACGGACAAAAGGATACCAACAGTACGTTTAGTACTACCGATATAAAATGTATAGCTATTATACGGAAAAAGGAGGGGTACAACATACACATCAGCAAGATTTTTAATGTTAATATTATCCTTGAACTTACCAGTTCGAATGCGATTGAATAAAGTGGTAACAGCTGAATGAACGGGTTACCGCTCATTCAGCTGTACTCACTCAGCTGTTACCGTTTAGCTGTTACCGATTCATTCAGCTGTTACCGCAGACAGAATAACACTATTTCTGTCTGCGCGCGTGCGTGCCCTAATCTACTTAAACTGAAAAACTAGAGAAACAAATTTAACAAAATTTGACAGATAAGTCACTTGTGGGTTTTTCTTGGTCTGAGTAGATTTTGATACTATTCGGAGAAAAAACGGCTTCCCTTTTTATACGCAAAAATCGTCTGTATTCACTCTAGTGGAAAAACTAATTGACCAAATTTCACAAAATTTGGTAGATCAGTCATATGTGTGTTACCCTGATGCTGATTAGATTTTGATACGATTCGGAAAAATGAACCTACTTTTTCCGAAATGGCCCTCAGAAAACTTCTTATTTTATGCATTTATTTTCTATTAATTTTCTTATTTAACTTCTTATAAATTCAGCTTATTTTTTACGTAAATTTGGAAGACGTAAAGAATGAAATGGACCACATAACTATAAGACTAACCGCTCTGGAGATATTCTTCAGGTCTTTTGCCCACGTTGACGTTGCCTTTAAAAATATGTCCAGTCTTCAAACGTAAACTAAACCTGAATTAAAACTGCGTATTCAAAGTTATTTCAAATCATGATCCAAGTTATTTTGTTCAATTAAACTCAATTTAATGAAGTATAAAAGAAAGGAAGAATGAAAGAGAAAATGGATTTGAACCTGCAAGGAAAATCAAATGCTGCGCACATCAAATTTTTTAATGTATATGATAGAATTTTTCTAGCTTTTTCTAAATTTACCCTGTGCTAACGATTTTCTGTGCTAACGAAGTTTATATTTCTCTAGGCCACGTGTCTATGCTAAACGCCAAATACCTCACATCATCTTACCTCCTCTGTCATTTCCTTTTAAGTGTATACTTATGTCTCAACTCTTGCCAATGACGTCATTAATGTACAACCACTAAGCTCTACCATATAATATTGCTCTATATAACACAATACTGTATAATACTATAAGGCGTCAAGCTGATTGTGCAGTGACGATATGTATAACATTCAGACACACAATCAGATTGAAGCTTAATATACATTTGATCAAGCTAATCAAGAAAATTCCCATTACCTTTCATTACTGTTGAATAAGCTACCTTGTCCTTTCATTTGACCTATCGATTTAGCATTTCAAATGTCATAGAATATTCTACACAGATTTCCCCAATCCGATTCGTATTCGCGATTAATACCTGTGCTATTACTTATTCTGTTATGTTGCTACAGCAGACGTATGTGTGTTGCTTTACCACTTTATCATGACTGAATTTAAAAATATGATAGAATAAATATGCATTGCTAGTGAATTTATATGTATTTTCCCACTTATCTGAGAGAATACAATCTTTAATTATAGAGAGTGTTTAAAAAAATTACATGTTTAAATGAATCTTGAACGATCGACAGTAAACATAATGGTTCCAATTTCAGAAATGCTTCAAATAAGGTCGACTATCAGACTATAGCAGTTTTAGTCACATGGCACATTTCAGTAAAATAGCAAAAATTTATATTTAATGCTGCTCCTTTACGAAGGAAGCCCCAATTAGAAACGACATGTTCCCTAATATGCAAAAAAGTATCTGAAAAGTTACAGGACTTAAACGAAAATGCCTTTTACTCGATCAAAATAAACGGCGAAATCGTAGATTTTAGGCGTCGTACAGAAATTAAATTTCGGTAGATATTGTTTGCATTCGAAAACTTACGTGCGTACTTATGTTTAAAACATTTAGTTTTTTTTAATATCATCTCTAGTGATAAAATTTTCATTAATAATATATCTATATTTTTGATCTTATGACAATAGAACTTTTTGTGTGACTAATTGGAGCTATGGAAAACATTTTTAATTGAAAATTTTTAAGGACCCCGAATAAAAATTTGCATTTTGTAATATTTTACTGAAATATGCCAAATATGATCAAAACTTGCATACGGTGATAATCTCCTAAATTTAACCATTTCTTAAATTGGAACTATGGGCATACGGTCAATCGTTCAAGAGATGGTTATGCGATATTTTAAAGAAATAATTTAGCAAAACACGTAATGGAAGAAACCTATTTGTTTTTCAGAACAAAATGCACAGTATTAAATATACCATAACACATTTAAAGAAATATTAAAATTTTCATAAAATGCAGGTACTTACGAAGCTTCTACAAGCAGGTAATTGAAATCTGTAATGTGATTGTTGACTGAAAAATAGTCTTGTTACTATGATTTAAATAATGCATTGCAACAATCGATAACAATGGTATCTATGTGATTTCAGTTTCTGGAATCGTCAAAGCAACAATTAAGTAATGCTTGAGGGCAATTACGTTTCAACAATGCTTATATCAATATTAAAGTATTGCTAGAAACGCTGTTGTGTTGAAAAATAAATTTAACTGCGCATGCGCCTAATCCTTGCGTGCATCCTATTATAATTTAATATGGACAGCACATGATTTTTTCTACATAATGCAATGATTTGACTACATTCGCAGCTAAAAATAATGGTATAAACGATCCAGGAAATAATATTTTGGGGGTTGTATTAATACCACGTGACTAAATGTCTGAGGAAAATTTTGGGAGTATTTTGGCCTTATGGTATTATTAAAACCGAACTCTACAAGAGTACTGCACAGGCAGTAATAGAGTTCGAAATAAAAAAATGTAGATGGAAATGGATTGGATATGTCTTAAGAATGCCACATCATAACATCCCTGCTGTGGCACTTACTTGGGCGGCCGTGGGAAAAAGATCTTAGGGTCGATACAAGTTAATTTGGAGGAGACTGATAGAATGCTTGCACCTTATTCCTGCGTACATCCTATTATAATTTAATATGGACAGCATATGCCTTTTTCTACATAATGCAATGACTTGACTACATTCGCAGCTAAAAATAATGGTGTAAACGATCCAGAAAGCAATGTTTTTGGCGTTGTATTAATACCACGTAACTAAATGTCTGAGGAAAATTTTGGGAGTATTTTGGCCTTGGGGTATTACTAAAACCGAACTCTACAAGAGTACTGGACAAAAATCAATAAAAATAAGTTGGAATTGAAAAACCGTAGATGGAAATGGATTGGATATATCTTAAGAATGCCATATCATAACACCACTGCTGTGGTACTTACTTAGGCGGACGTGGGAAAAAGATTTTGGGGTCGATACAAGCTAATTTGGAGGAGACGAATAGAATGCTTGCTCCTAATCCTTGCGTACATCCTATTATAATTTAATATGGACAGCACATGCCTTTTTCTACATAATGCAATGACTTGACTACTTTCGCAGCTACATAATGGTGTAAAAGATTCAGAAAACAATGTTTTTGGAGTTGTATTATAACCACGTGACTAAATGTCTGAGGAAAATTTTAGGAGTATTTTGGCTTTATGGTGTTACTAAAACCGAACTCTACAAGAGTACTGGACAAAAAGCAATAGAGAGAGAGAGAGTTGGAAATAAAAAAACCGTAGATGGAAATGGATTAGATATGTTTTAAGAATGCCACATCATAACATCCCTGCTGTGGCACTTACTTGGTCGGCCGCGGAAAAAGATCTTGGGGTCGACACAAGCTAAATTGGAGGAGACTAATAGAACAAGAGAGAAATCTGATTGGAATGGAGAGTTGGTCAGAAGCAAGGACGGTGGCCCAGGATCGAGAAGGGTGGCGACGAAAGCTGAAGACCTTTAGTGCCATTAGTATCGATGAGTGATGATGAAGATGATTGACACAATGTAAATTGAAATAGGACGTTTTTGAAACTTATCAGTCCAAACAGCATGATATTCATACGTATGCGCAAAATACTCATAAAAATGCAATTGATATTTAACTGATATCCCGTGAAAAGACTATCTGAGGATTCTTGGGAGTCAGATTTCAGTACTATTACAAAAATGACAGTACTATTATAAAATTATCTTCTCTGAATGAAAATAACCAGAGCCACGAGTTAACAGAATTATAGTATTTAGAAAATGAACATATTTGATAATACTTACTGCATTTTTAATTTCAAGGTAAATCCGAGATAGATGGCGCACTTTTCCTTAAATCAATATTCTGAGACCCATGGTGCACAAACAAGAAACTCATGTATTCATAATAATTTATTTACATTTAGAAAACATATGTAATTAGGATAAAATAAATGATAAAATATTCTATAAGCAATTATAATTTATTTTGTAAACCCCTTCATGGCGGCAACTTTCACAGATGACGGAAACTCTCCGAATTTAACATAAATGTATTTTAATGGACGTACCAAATGGTTTTCTTCAAAAAATATGTATATTTAAATATAAAAAGATAGAAAAACTGAAATTGCAGTTTTGCAAAACATAAAAAATTGACTACATTCGAAAAATGTTTGTTTTTTATGTTTGCTTTTTTGTTTTAAATAATTGAATACAACCAACACAAGCAAAAAAATCTGATGTGGGCAACACATGATTTTCCTTATATAATGTAATGAATTTACTACTTTTACAGTAAAAAAAAATAGGTTTTTCTTATAGTAGATACTAATGTTCTTTCCAAAATATTGAATTTTCGACAATTAGTCGTCATTTTTATCCATTTGGCGCGATTTTCATTAATTTGGCAACATTTCAAAAAGTCGCCAAGTTGGCGAAATTCCGCCAAATTCGTCGCCAAAATCTCGCCAGGCGTTATGCACTAAGAAACAAGTTATTCTTACAGCAGATAAATGACTATTGGCTCGTTCAAATACAAAAGTATTACTTAAAGTATCTTTTTTCATGAATGGAACGAGCAAGATCCACGAGAATGATGTCACCCAATTTATCGCATGGTATTACATATGAAAAGTAAACATGTTTCTCAATAGGAAATATTTTTATTTTTATTTTATATGACTTTTTGATATTTTTTTGAAAAATGTACAATATCTCGAGAACGGTTCATATTAGCTTTTTAAACTTTATGTCAATCGTTTTCGAATGAGAAATTACATAAGAAATGTCTATTCGCGTAACTTTATTAGTGGTTTCGATTTTTTGACGATTTTTTCAAAATTTAATTCGAAAATTTAGGAGGGTTCTGATCATTCGATTGCATATAAAAATAATAGGCTTCCAGTGTTTACGGATTTTGATTTTTGTGCCAAATTTAGTTCGAATCGGTCCATTCGTTCGTCAGTTATCGTCTCCACAGGCTCACTGACACACACACATACACACACACACACACACACACATACTTTCACACACACACATACTTTCACACACATACACACACAGACGTTACTTCAAAAATGTTTGATTCGTGATCAGGGATGCTTGAAACGTGCTCTCCCGTCGAAAACTCGAATTCGAATTTTCGACCCCGTCACAGTACTTTCCTTATACATTATGTATATAAGGAAAGTAATAATGACTTTAATGAACAACGGAGTAGGGCGAAAATCAACTTAAAAACATATTTATGAATATTTTAATTATTTTTGAAATAACTCTTGAGTGGACCAAATTCTAGGGGTGAGATGCCGCACTTCACGGCTTCCTGACCTTGGATACACTGAAACACAATAAAACACAATAAAACAAGAAGAGTATGCTTCGCTCAAACAAGAAATCCACTGTAATTTCTAGAGTTTTGCTATAATTTACGATCTGTGGTAGCACGATAAAATGTTTCATGATAAATTCTGCAACTCATCCTAGATAAACACTAATTACTAACAAATGACAAATCTCAAACAGGTCCAAAAGTCATTTTATTATACAATCATCCGACATACGCAAATACAGCCAAAGCGCTTTCGAACATCTTCCATGTTAATCCTCAGTGGCAATACAATTAGAAATAGATGCCAACATGCTTAAATACAATTGAATACTGTTAAGTAAAATTTGCATATCATGAAAATGTCAGGCGCATAAAATAGTGGATTATAAATCAGATTTAAATTATAATTTATACAAAGTTCAAAGATAAATACTTCAAAAAACAGTTTAAAAAATGTAATAAGTATTTTATAAAATAATTATAAATCAATGTAACTATACAAAGGTTTAACATGCAGGAAATCGAGAACGAGTCGCCAGGCATAACTTAAGAACTGAACAGGGTCAAAATTACAAATAGAAGAACGATATAAATAAATAAAAAGGGATTCATATAGTAAGATAGAACGGGGGTTATTACAGCTAATTAGAAGAAAATATTTTTCAAAAAGGGGGCGAAAATTATCTTTATTCACGAATTGGGCAAGGGCAGTCGTTAATTTACCTTCATTATAAAAATGGTTGCCTGTAAATGTCGTTTTTCCTTTGATAAAGGCTAAATGCCGTATACACATTTTAAGCATTCCTATCAATATGACCAATTCAAAAATGAAGTTAAATTTTTGTGTGTCACGAATGTAAGTAAGAGTATCATCCTGAAACTAGGCATTATAAAATAAAAATACCGCCAATACATGTATGAAAACACGAATAATAATACGGGAACAATGCTTAAAATATCCAATAGCAAAATATATGACAAAATGTCTATATCGCAAAGTGTGCTCTACTGCACTGTATAAAACACAGTATAATTAATAAAAAATCTGATGTGGACAACACATGACTTTCCTTATATAATGCAATGAATTTCCTACTTTTACAGTAAAAAAATAGGCTTTTCTTATGGTAGATACTTATATTCTTTCCAAGACATTGAATTTTCGACAATTAGTCGTCATTTTCATTGATTTATCATCATTTTTATCCATTTGGCGAGATTTTCATTAATTTGGCAACATTTCCAAAAGTCGCCAAGTTGGTGATATTCCGCCAAATTCGTCGACAAACTCTCGCCAAGTGTTATGGACGGAGAAATAAGTTATTCTTATAGCAGATAAATGACTATTGGTGTTCAAATTCCAAAGTATTACTCAAAGTATCTTTTCTCATGAATGGAATGAGCTAGATCCACGAGAATGATGTCACCAAATTTATCGCATAATATTACATATGAAAAGTGAACATGTTTTTCAACGGTTAATATTTTTGTTTAATTTATGGGATATTTTGATAAATGTATTTGAAAAATGCAGTATCTCGAGAACGGTTTATGCTAGTGTTCTAAAGTTTATGTCAATCGTTTCTTAAGTAAAAATTACATAAAAAATGTCTATTTGCATAACTTTATTAAAGGTTTTGATTTTTTGATCATTTTTTCAAAATTTCACTCGAAAATTTAGGAGGGTTCTGATCATTCGACAGACTTCCAGTATTCACGGATTATGAAATTTGTACCAAATTTATTCCAATCGCTCCATTTGTTAGTGAGATATCGTCTCCACAAACTCACTGACACACACACACACTCATACATACTTTCACACACATACACACAGACATCAACTCAAAAATGTTTGATTCGTGATCAGGGATGCTTGAAACGTGCTCTCCCGAATTCGAATTTTCTACCCCGTCACAAAACTTTCCTTATACATTATGTATGTAAGGAAAATAAAAAGTAGAGCACGTGCATTTTGAGATTAACTATCTAGAAAATATACAAAAACAAGAAATAATGGAGAAATATTTTATTTCAGCGTACTAGAAAAAATAACGTGCTACTTCCTGTTACTTGTGTTATATATAAAAATGAATTTACTTTGCATATATTTACTAGCAGAAGTTAACATTGTTTTGTAGGTGTTTGAAGCAAATTTACTCAAATAATATAGACATATAAGTAGTAAAACGAGAAAAAAGTGGCTTCTTTTAAAACGAGTGAAATTAAATTCCCCATTCTGCAGATCCCGGGATTGAATTAGCGATTGTTAGGATCTTAGAATTTTAGGATTGCAAAAAAGCCCGGGATCATAATCGCTATTTGCAACCCCCGCACATGTATTTACATTATAGAATGACGGCATTGGGTGTTCTACTGTATCTTATAAAGATGTACGGTAGAAGTAATAGAAATAAATAGAAATCACACTTTCTCTGAGATTTACCAGCTGGAATAAATTGAAGGAGTGGGGAAATATTTTATTTTAGCACATTCGAAGAAATGCTTAGCACATTTCTTTGCATCGTATTGGAATTTATTTGCTTTGGATATCTTTGCAAACAGAGTCTACTGCGAAATAGGACTTTGAGTTGCATTGGCTCCAGGAATAGGTTTTAGAAATCAAATAAAGAAAGTTTGCGTTCGAAAAATATTCTATATTTTATATAAATATAAAATAACTTTTTGTGCATATTGTGAGACCAGAAATATATCTCACATTTGATGAGTACATAACTTATGTTTATTGAGTTTATAATGTGTGCAAAAAAACTTTTGTGTTTACAGCAAGACTGTGTTGAACTGCAATTCTCGGACGAACTTTGTCCCAAAAGGAAAAATGCCACTTAAAGAGTTACAAGTGACTCGAACTTTATTTCGAACTCTGTTGGTTTTGAATTTTTTTTTGTTTTTGTCCGAGTGGAGATATGTGAGACCAGAAATAGAACTCACATTTCATGAGACAGTTTTATGTATAAATTTATGGTGGCCAAAACGGCGAACAATACATGTAGTTTGGCTGGCACCGTGTTGTATCACCCCGTCAACCTAAAGGTCAGAAGACCATAAATTTAGGGGGCCATAACAGAGGGGCTGATCTGGGCCTTACGAGATGTGGAATGGTTCCATTGGTTAAAGGAGTAACCAATAAAAAAAGAAGATTGTTACGTCAAACTCAATGCGCCAAATAGAAGAAAATGGGGAGTTCCCCCCCCCCCCCCCCCAACGAGGGAACCACAGCCAGTGACCCGAGAATGAGAGCAGACATTTTATGAAGACAATTATGAAGATTTTTGACTTAAGAAGGACGTGAGCAGATTTGTGCAACTTCTGAACATATAGCTTGTACAACATGACTTAAAGACTTGTGCAAATGTTCCAAAAATACTGGCTAGATCTATATAAGGTGGAGTGCAATCAGATGTACGAGAAGGAGCCACACACCAAAGAGTTAAGGCGGTTCAAATAACTGATGCAAGCATTTGATATATGATCAAAGCCCAAGACAGATTTGAAGGTATGTGCTCATTAACAATCACAGGTCATAGACACATGATAGTAATCTTAATAGTGCTTGTCACATATGAGAATAATTGTTGTTAAGCATATAATTAATAATATGAATAATTGGTGTAATTAAATAATGTAGATTTGATGTTAATAAATGTTTTATTGTTAAAGTTTAAATGGTGCAATCAATGAGTATTATAATAATTAATTATTCCTTCACAGGACTCACACGATAGGTAAATATTTGGAGGGTTTTATATAGCGGCACAACTAGCAATGTACGATTTCAATAATAAATCCACTAATATGAGAATTTACGGCAATGTTAAGATAAGATGACGATTAATAATTAATGTTAATTATAAAGTTAAACTTTAAACTTAGCTTTATTTTTATGTGTCCCACACACACACACACACATATATATATATATATATATATATATATAAATATGTGAATATATATATATATATATGTGTGAATATATATATATACGTAAATTATGAATATATTTTATATGCCACTGCCTACAGATAAATTTGAAAAAGAGATACTTCTTAGATATCCATATGAATTCTAAACGAATATGTTAATGGATTTATTGAAATGATTGTACTTGACTAGTAGGTCTTGGTGATTTTAATTTCTCCCACGGTGCGCAATCCATCATACCGTCACCGTCGATTTCGAAAGGCTAGCTTTTGAAAACAGTCGTAGATTACGTTTTTGTCTGGACGCATCTGGCATGAGACGCCGTGTCAGCGAACAAGGGTGAGATTTAGAAATATTGTAGATCGGCGTGACGCGAGAAATTGCTGGAATAGAAAAATTTAGCAAAATTTAAAATATTAATAAATAGTACATATACAGGGTGTCTCAAAGACATTGACATCGGTTTTTATTCCTTATATATTGATCTTAGACATATATAATAAATTACAAAGTTGCGTAAAAAAAGGTACAGAATTTTATGAAATCGATTAAAATTTTCAAGGGAACTAAATGTTAAGAAATACAAAATTTAAATTTTTATATGGCTCCCGTACGAAAACATTTCCAATGAGTAAAATGTGCCCCATACACTAATAAGGTAATGTACAGAATTTCAGCATTTTATCATAAAATGTCCCAGAGATATGAAAAGAAAAACTTGCTGACTTAAACCACTGTTCGATGTATGGACATGGATTCTCAGAGGGGAAAAATTGTATCGGCAGATCGCGTTTCGGGGTCATACACAAATTCCGAAAGAAAACAATGATTACATAAATAAATAATAATTTTGCTATTTATTGGATTAAAAGTATCTACACTGTGTAGAAAAAATAACTTTATACAAAGATTACAAAACTTGTTCAAAATGTTTTCCATCTATGCCAAAGATCCATTAAAGATAAGAGGCAGATATTATTTGTCTGTCATGCATTTCTGTGTTACGGCATTTGTACTTTTGCTGTAAACGTTTACATTTTAATTTGTGATTAATCCCACACCAACATTGTTTAAACATATCTCTGGGACATTTTATGATAAAATGCTGAAATTTTGTACAGCACCTTATTAGTGTATAGGGCGTATTTTACTCGTTGGAAATGTTTTTGCACGGGCGCCGTATAAAAATTTAAATTTTTAATTTCTTCAAATTTAATGCCCTGAAAATTTTTATCGATTTCATAAAATTCTGCACCATTTTCTACGCAGCTTTATAATTTATTATATATATCTAAGATCAATATTTAAGGAATAAAAGCCGAGGTCCATTTTTTTGGGACACCATGTATATAAGTATTGACATATAATTATGACATATTATTAAAGAAAAATTATCAAAGAAAAATTTAAATGAATTGAATGTAATCATAATTATGATTTTCATTATGATGTATGTCATTTCTACGATATCTCTTCTACTGTTCCTTAAAATTTTGTTAATGTCCAAATACAATTCTGTTATGGGCGCGCCACAGTTTTATTTTTCGTCGCATATGACGAAGAATGTTGTGATAGTTTAAAATTATGTTTTATTTTTAGTGCATTTTATTAAAACCGCGTAACTTAAAAAGTGTTTATAATATTTTATTACATATTTGTTTAATCAGAAATCTAATAAAAGACATCAAAAATTGCGAAATGGGAAATGAGAAAGTCTAGATTATTTTAACTTTTACTGTAAATAAATCCAGTGCGCCCTTACCAATTATTTCAAAAACATAAATATCAACATTACATAACATATTTAACCAATATATAAAACTTTATCGGATATTTAAACCGCATATATTGAAAAGAAAATATTGGAAAATTATTTTAAGCGATATTTCTACCGACGTTCGCAAAACTCGCATTTTAGAAAACTTAAAAACTGAGAATCTCTTTAGAAGCAATCCATGTATAACATTTTGAGAATGCAAATTGAGCTCTGCCGAAAAGTTTTAGAAATGAAATCGCTTGACATTTTAGGATGGAAAACGAATTCAATACCACGTGCATTAGTTATCTGATAGTTAACGATAACTCTTCAGAACCGATATGTAGCAAAGATATATGTTTTACAGATCTAATCTGTTGCTGAACGTGGTTGGTCAAAAATTGCACGTGTTGAGACACCCGGCCACTCAACTAGCTGCTTATACCTTAGAGTGAGTCGGGTGGCCTGAGTCTTTCACGAGCTGAGACCCCGTCCCCTGAGCCAACGGCCGTACCGTGCTGAAAACACCGGTTCTCGTTAGATCACCGAAGTCAAGTAGCATCGGGCGCGGTTAGTACTTGGGTGGGTGACCACCTGGGAGCACCGCGTGCTGTTGGCACATTTCGGGCGCGGTACCCGGTGGTTTGCGCTCTGGATTTGCACGCTGCCACAACTGCCGCCGTGTTCATGCGGAGAACGATCACGTTAAACATGTGGGTCTGTAAGTCCTTCCGAGAGGTTGGTGGTAGGGGAAGGAGGGTACGGTCCCTGTGGATGCTCCTCCACTGGGTTCCGATCTAAATTGGGTCACACTTCCCGGCCGTCCAAACAGTTTCCTTACGTCTTTCGGGTAGGTCGGACGGTCTGGGTCTCAACAAAAACAACAACAACGTGCTGAGACCCCTTATTTGATATCTATACATTGTTCCACAAAAAACTTCTGTGAAACTTTTAACCAAATTTTTTGCAGTTTAGAAATATACTACAAATTATTGTATACATACCAAGTTTGTTAACGAACATAGTCGAATAATTATTATAATTATTGAGGGTGTTGCAACCCCTTTACTCATGGGCGCATTGTGAGAGTATTTCTTCTCAAAAACTTAAATGTCTATCTTTTTTAAATTTCGTAATATGGTTTTAATTAATGTTTTTCTGACCGAATTTGTTCCTGAACGTGATAGCATAAATATTGCATTTGTTACGCCCCCTTTACTGCATGTTCGCCGATAATTTCTCTAAAACTGCACTTTTTTATATTTTTTTAAATAAAGGTTTTACATGTTCAGTTCGTTGCTGAACGTGATCGGAAGGAAACTGAGCGTAATGTGAGCCACCCTTTCTTCTTTTACTGATATATATTGTTCATCGATGACTCTTGAACAAATTTCCTGAAATTTAGATATATAGTACGGATTGATGTCTTAACAGCAGAGTCCGAAAACAAACATGTTCGAACCATTATTGAGCATAACGGGCCGCATTTATTTGTGTTCGTATTGTCCGACTATAACTCCTCTAAAACTTAAAAGATTTTTGATGTGAAACATCTCAGAATGTAAATCATGAAAGAAATATGACGGAGACGAAACAGAAGTATGTAAAGGAAGTGACATCATGTTGACTAACATGAAACCATTGTTATAATTTTAGGTTCGGACACATTTTAGGTTGGCGACATATTCGGAATTCTTGACGATGAATTTGGCGAAATATCATCAACTTTGCAACTTTTGGCACGTTCCGGAAACTCCTCGAATTCTGTATATTGAATAAGAACTTCACGAGTTACGTAATTTTAATAAAATTTACTAAAGAAAAGTGAGCCAGTAGTTGTCTAGTTTCTACAATCAATCCAATAAAACTTCAAATAACTGATACCAGCATTTTTTTTCAATTCCGTGAAAAAATATTTTTTAAGCGAATTGAAATATATATCGCTTTATTTTGTACTAGCCGCCTTTGGCGCCCAGCCTGTTCGTTACTGAAAATTCTGACCGTGGCAAACTCGCTGCGCCATCACTCCGTGGAGTTAACAAAGTTTGTTTTAGTTTAATGACGTTAAAACTAATAATGAAATTTTAAGCTGAAAAATAATGTTCTTGGGAGGGGGGGGGGTCTTTTGATTTGTAAAGTGAATTTATTCTAATGTTTGTGAACTGTGAGAATCTAAGGATTTCTGTATCTGTAACCCTCTGAAAGGGATCCCTTTGATATGTAGTCACAGCCGGGATCAGCTGCTCATATGTTTTTTATAGAGGTATGCTCCTCTATTTTTTGTTTTACATAAATGAAATTGTATCCGTTTATCTGCATTTTTAGTATTGCATTGCAAATGACATGAAAGTATTTTTGAGACTGATGATGTTGAATGTAAATTTAGTATTTAAGAAATAACGATGCTGTATTAAAGATGGTACTCAGCGAAAAAAAAAATTTTTTTAAAGATTGTCCCCACCACCACCCGATGCATAAATGCACTGTGACAATCTCTATAACTTTCGTTTTATTTACATTTTATTTTTTCAGTGTTTAAGTTTTTTAATTGTGGTCCCAACCACCACCCGATGTATACAATACATCACCATAATTCAATCCACCATAATTCAGTCATTTAAATTTTATAATGACCATATGCTAAGCTCTTAATTCCGTCATTTAAAATATGACATTTATAATCATAAGTGGTTAATCCCATTTAAATTTGCTTAACAGTATAAATCTGATGGTCTTTACTTGCAAATTTAAATTGTTCAACTCTATTATATCTTCGCCTTGTTAGACATATATAGTAATATTGTAGACAGATTAATTTTTTCATAGCATTCTTATTAACACCTTTAGCAGTTATCTTCTCCATCGAAGGTGTTTTTAAACTATACATCTTTGATAGCAGGCCAACAAACTCCAGAGCAGGAGTCGAATAAGCCGCTTCAATCAAAATACAACTGCTAACACAACAAAGTGAAAGGTTTAGGTTGAGTTGTAAGAAAAAATGACGTTTTAAAGAAAAAATAAATGCATTTCAAGCAAATTGAAATTTAAAATGAAAAGTAATTTATTTCGAAAATAATATTTTTATTCCAATACAATGGATGAATAATTTATTCCAATAAAATGGATGATTTGTTTTAGTTTAATGACGTTAACACTAATAATTAAATTTTAAGATGAAAAATAATGTATTCCAAAAACAAAAACATTCATTATTTAAGTTTGTATATATTAGAAGCTTTTTTGTTTTTAATAAAAACACGAAACAAAATTATAAACACCCATAATACCAATAGTCCACTGTTAAAATAAACTCTAAACTGAATAGAATGTTTATAAATTAAACAAAAATCTAAATACAATTCTGGAAACAAAGTCGAAAACCAGTTAAATTAGAACAATATATAGCCCCTGTTTAAATCAGAACAATTTTAAAACAATATAAATAAAATACACTATAAACGTGTAAATACACTTAATACGTAATGTTGTAAAAGAGAAAGAGTAGTTTATGTTCTTAAAAGAACAATTAGGAAGTAAAATAAATTCTTATCTTGAAACGGATAAATCGCTCCAAAGAAACTGCTAATACAACAAAGTGAAAGTTTTGTGTTAAGTTGTAAGAAAAAATGACGTTTCAAAAAATTAATAAATGCATTTCAAACAAATTGAAATTTAAAATGAAAAGTAATTTATTTCGAAAATAATATGTTATTCCTGAATAATTTATTCAAATAAAATGGATGGTTTGTTTTAGTTTAATGACGTACATTCATTATTTGGCAGGCACAAATACCGAATGTTCCATTCGATTTCTTTACGCGTATCTGACGCAACCTCGTCAGAAACGTGACGTAAGAACTTCATCAGACGTCATAACCTCGCCCCCCCCCCCCCCCACACTCTACCATAGAAACACCGTGCGTCTGCGTTCGAATGTGAGTGAAATTCGATCCCTCCTTTCGCGGTTTAGCCGAGAAATTGAAATCATTACTTCCTTAAAATCCGGATCGTGTGGCCACTTTTTCTAATTAATCGACCAGATTGGGATTGTTAGAAAGCCTGATCTTTGAGCTTTCTAAAAATGTAAATCATTAGTCGAAATTGTCGGTACTTTCCCGACGCGAGGATTTCGTATTTTTCAGCCGAAAGTGACTTTTGTTTTAAAATCTTTAAAAAATATTAGAATTTGTCACTGAGATTTGAAATTGATATACTTTTACTCGCTATTGTCTGTTCTTTCTAGTCGTGTGATTTGTTTTTTCTACGACGTCTGGATAGTGAAAAAAAAGGGGAAAGATTGGGAAAACGGTCGAAATCGTATAAAACATTAAATAACAAAGAAAATAATTCAAATTTTAAAAATCGATTTCCGCGTGTCACCTTCCCACCCCCTCAGGTCTCTGATTGCCAAATTTCGTAGCTCTGCGACGCGCGGTCGCTGAACCTATAGTGCATAAGACAGACACACAGACAGACCACCTCCCTCCACCATAGAAAAACCGTGAGTCTGCGCGGATGTTGGTGAAAAATCGATCCCTTCCTTAAAAACGTCCTGACCTAAAGTTATCGTGACAGGGATTGCTAAATATATGCGAATAGCACAATATTAATTAAAAAACAAGCAAACTATAAAGCGTTCATTTTGACTCTAGATAATATATTTTTTTGGAATATATATTTTTTAATTTAAATAAAATAAAATTGGAAGAAATGTTTTTAACGTTTTCATTTCGCAAATTAGCGTATTCTACCTTCGAGACCGGCTAATTTATTGATACTGACTATTTGAACTTCTTTAAAAATTTCAGCAGCAGATAATAAGATTTCTAAATCAGCATCATGATTCTCCAATCAATAAGTAAAATACACTTTTTGCGAAGGAAAAGGAAAATATGAGGAATGTATATAAGCACAAACAACACAGTAATGCAACATACAGTTGTTTTAAGGAATACATCTAAACGATCTAATTTCAGATTGGCTGGACTGTTCTTCCAGCTGATTTCTGATTGGCTCTCTTTTAATTCGGCCTTGGGTATTTAATCCCTTTTGCTTCTTCCTTTTGCGCTCATTCCTTATTTGGACTTCGGGTTTGTTGGTTCTCTTGCACTAACAAAGGAGATCCAATCGTATCATCGAAACAGCTGTATGCTGCATTATTGTGGCACTTGTGCTTATATATGTTGCTCAAGTTGTACTTATTCTTGTCCAATGTTTCATTATCAATCTTGTAAAGAGCCTTGCTGCTCCAACCGGAAATCGAACCCCGGATCTCCACCTCCTGCTGTTTTTACCTCTTCAGGTTATCCTATTGCTACTACTATTTTTACCGAGGTTTGTATCCTACTTGGCCGTCATCCTCTCAATTTGAAATTGACGCTCCATCTTCCAGATTCCACTGAATCCATACTAGTCGTAATAGTGTCACTTTCAGACCTCCCACATCTTTGAACTAACCTACAGGGTTGATTTATTCGAACGCCATTGTAAAGAACATTGCTGCCCCCAACCGGGAATTGAACCCTGAATCTCCGAACTGGCCAGCCGACGCTCTACCGTTGAGTTACTGAGATAAAATTGTAAGCTCTTATCGTCGAAGTGAACTCTGCAATCTTTTGAAAATTCCCCCAAAATTCAAAATGATCTAAATAATTCTTAATCTGATCAAATTGTCCTTCTGAAGATGATCTGGCTTTGTCCAGTACTTGATTGAAACAATCTATTTTGTACACTATATTTAGAGTCATCCTGAATGTCATCAGGTGCTTTATAATCGAAATTTAGTTATATATTAACAACGAGAAACCGACTGAACTGCGCGGGAAACTTTTTAGATCAGGACCCGATTGGGTCCTATCGGACTAAGACCTTTCTTGACATTTAATTAAACTTATTCAGCTAAAATTGTGGGGTTGGTTTTAGATGAACATATGGCATAATTAAACTTTATTCTAATTTATACAGTTTAGCAAAAAAAAAATAATGAAAACATTTAATTGGATGTTGTATACATGAAAAATTTTAAACAGAAAACAAAAAGGTTTTCTATAATAGTATGTACTTAGATAAAAGAAAAACATATTAGGAGAGTATAGGTTTTTTGAGTTTTCACTCTGCAGTATTATTGAAAGATCTATAAGCTATTTGTATACATATACACTGCCCTCCAAAAGCCATGTCATTCGGACCCAAACATAATGAATGAAGGTATATTATATAATTTATATAATGAATGATATTGTCCCTAAACTGAACTATAACGCAGGCGTGGTACACCCATTAGAGGTTTAATTTTTCTTTAACTCTATAGTTAAAGAGAAACTCTTATCAGACGAATGGATATTTGTCCTACAATCGCATAATAGAGGTTTGCTAGTCTAGGCAGAATAAGGAATGCCTAACCAGTTCAGTAACATCGTTGAATACCATAATTTTGGTCTTGGTAGTGTGAAGGAATCTGTAGTAATATAGCGATAATTAGAATCCCTACATGCACACCTTTTGTCTCAATAAAGTTTGTATGACTGAATAATTATCTCCTCAGGGTATTTTTCTGTGAAATTTCAAGTTGATCAGGACAAAACTTCATGACTAATGCACGATTTACTGTTCCGAGTTTAACTATTAGAGGACAGCGAGTATCCCCCCCTAATATTTCTGAAGGGGGGCATTTTATTTCTTTTGCATGGGAAATCATCAAGAAAGGGTTACGGCTCTGCCTCCTATAACACATTAAACAAATTGTAATACTTTACAATTATGATTAATTATAGAAAATAAGCTTTATTTGGAAAATATCTACAACATTGTATTTCGAATATCTGAAATGAGTCTCGTGTATATCGCCACACCCACATTTGGCCACGCCCACATTTGGCCATACCCATATATAGTAATCGGAGTTTCTGGGCTCCATTGAAATAATATTTACTTGCAAAAAATAAAAAAAGGGGCAGTAACTTTTAAGCAGACCGTTTCAATCTACATCAATATTTCCGAAAATGCTAAAATAAACAGAAAAAAAAATACGGACATTTAAATAACTTCTCGTTGTGGATTTCATATTGCCACTAATTCTATCATTTTAAATTAAAAAAAAGACGGAATTTATTTTCATTAATAGCCAGAAAGGGCCCAACAAAAGTTTTTCAATGTCAGCCATTTAGATAACTCTTAGTTAAGTTTAAAACGGGAAACATTATTCTCTCTCTCCACAGAGTAAGGGTTGCGAAAAATTAAAAGTAAATTATTTTTTTCTTTTTACACAAGATCTATATCCATGAATAATATTTTAAAATTATATTTTATATTATAAATGATTTCGTTTAACGGACAAATACTTTACGGCATCCAGAAAGCATCCAGAAAGCTGAGCTAAATAAAGCCACAGCAAATTAACATTGGTGAAAAGATGGAGGAAAAAATACACACTATAATGAGTGCGCTATGTTACTGTTTAACGTAGCCTTCGCCAATGTGCCAATGGATGGAGTTCATAGCTATACAGCTTTTACCTCCGATATGAATACTAGGTATGCATACATGACATTATTTGAGCAGAGCTGTTTATCTTAGGAACGATATCATTCATTATATAAATATAATTTAAAAGCATTATCGGTATACATAATTTGCATGATACAAAAAAAAATGAGTGTTTAGTAGTAATTAAATTAATTTTTAGTAATAAATGACGAAAATACCTGAATTTTTCTAACCAATTTTTGCTTTACCTCCATGAGTAGAACAAACAAATTACCGTGGTCTCTTCAGACAGAACTGTGTTAGCTATTAGAAAACATGTTGCACGCCTTAAAAGTTCACTATGCAAGGTTACTTAAAGTTTCACCAATGTTAAATTAGAGCAATTGAATGGTACTATGTTATTTTATAAAGGCCTTTAAATATTTGATGCAAGGGAACGAAGTGAGTAGGCGTTTTACTTTTGGTAACTAAACACCTCGATTTGCTATCTTACATATCGAGTTCTTTGCTGAACATGTTCGGACAAAAATTGAGCGTGCTGCACCCCGAAACCTTTATTGATACGTATTCATTATCTGACGATAACTCCTCTGAAACGTAACCAAATTTTCTGCAATTTGGATATGCGGTAGACATTAATATTTTACAGCCCGATTTCGTTGATGAATGTGGTCGAATAATGATTGCAAGTGTTGCGCCCCTTTACATAGTACGATTATAACTTCTATAAAACTAACCGATTTCTTTATGTCGCACGACATGTTGACATTTCAATTGCAGATGCCAATCACCAACAATGGCAATACAGATGCTAATAAGCACTTTAAATGCATACGCGAGAACCAATTGGAACTCACACATAAGTAAACAGCGTGCATCCCCTCCATCACCAACAACAAATCAGAAGAGGTGGTATGACACCACAAGGGGAAAAGAAAAAAGTGGTTCCAGAGTTTTTGAGAAGTTTCGAGAGATTCAATATTCGACAGCGTCCTAGTGGCACTTAAATTTATGAGTATAAAAAATATCCTGTGTACCGCACAAAGATAACGTGGGCTCATCAATGTGATGAGTGAGCGCAGTATGTGCATAGTGAATATAAGTGACATATCAAGTATACGCAGGCATCTAGCAAAGTGTGTTCCCGACTAAATATCAAAGTGCAAAAAAAAAAAAAAAAGGAATGAGGTAATTATGGAAATTTCACTTGTTAATAATGATCACGGAAGGCATATAACTTATAGCAATTATTTAACAGTACTGGAGTAAGAGCTCAAATATTAGCAACGAACTTTTGTGTTTAAAATAAAAGAACTGTATATATTTTCGATATATAGTAATTGTATAAATATATGTGTCACTTAAATATGTGTTATCGATATATGCATCCGTTTAAATGATTTTTATGAGAAAACGTTATGAATAATCAAGATAGTTATATATGTGAAATTAAAGAATTGATCAATATCAATCAGAGTTGTTATTTTATATCTTGAGTGTTATTCTCCTGAGCTCGTGAGCCGGAGTTTCCATACTCCACCCTTAGTGAAGGCATCAAAGGTAAGTCCTTGTAGAGTAAATTTTGGATAAGGACAATTTACCTTATGACACTTTACAATTTGGGTATGTGGTTCAGATATGTAGATCAAGTACGTTGCTGAACATGATCGGCTAAAACTTGTATGTGCTACGCCCCCCTTTACTGAATGTTCGCCTCTAATTCGTAGAAAATTTAATTTATATTCATACAATTTGAATATATGAAGACAAAATGTTTTACAGATATAGTTTGTTAAATGTCATGATTGGACCAAAATTGCACGAACTGCACCCCACCTCCCTTTCTGACATATATTGTTCCACGATAACTGCTTTGGATCATAACCAAATTTTCTGTAATTTAGATATGCGGAACATATTATTATGCTACAGACCGAGTTCGTTGATAAACATGGTCGAGCAAATATTACGCGCACTACGCCCCATTTACCTTACGTTTAAAGTGTTCAAACTGAATATTTCCATTTCATATGCGAATTTAGAGTAAATAAATTAAAACCTTATGTGTGAAAGTACCACTGTTTCCATCCAGTCAGATTTTATTTTATAAATTGTTGATAGTGTATTACAGATTATACACTTTATAGAAAAATATATCCGAGTTTAAAAGTCTACTCGATTTCATCATACATCCATGTTACATAACGTTTAGATTCACTGATATCATAATCAGTTTAATGCCGATATGCAAAATATCTGTTGTAGGCATCACATGACATTCCGTAGGGGCTCAAATCCATAATGTGTTAATTCAGTCAATTGTTCATATTGACGCGTATACCGACTTGATATTATATCCAGTTTGTGCCTTTTTTTCCATTACGCAACTTTAAAAAGTCTCCTCTGTCGTAAAGTAAAATACACGTAAATACAATACTAACACTTCTCAATAGTGTCCTCCAGTTGACTCAGTAATCGTATACGTGAAATCTAAAAAAGTTAAGTACATTTTGAGCATACAGAAAACCTATCGATTTTGTGGCCACTAACACTTTCATTATACACATAAATTGTAAAACACACTAATAATATACAAACATTATACACTTAAACGCACCTAACTTAAATCTCAGGGTGTACTGAGTTATTACGGTAATTGTTAAATAATATTATAATTAGTTTAAATTTTGAGCTGATATAGTAAGGAAATTTTTCCAAGCTCAACTTATATTGATACATTTATAGTTAGATTAATATATATATCTTAGCATTATAATTGGATTTCAAAACACAATACCTCCACACCGCTGACCTGATTGGTTTATCCACGGAAAATTGACATCCAAAGGTTCACGTGGTCAGGGGCCCGGGATAGGTGAGGAAATACATGACACACTGGTATACGGTGTCCGTAGAGTTTTGTGAGTAATTTGGAAGTCCATCCGAGCTTGTTACCAAGATCTTCTAGGTGTTTCACTGTCCAAATCTCGGTTGGCTCTCTGGGATTCACGGTTCGGAGGATGGTCCCAACGGATGCCAGTTGGCTTAGTGCTGGTTCAAGGGTCTGGAAACGTGAGTGAAAACCGGTGCCTGTCATAGTAGCCTTCTGATAGAAAGGTTACGGTTGCATGGATCATTTGCATTGCGAATTGTTGACTCACTCAGATGAAATGTGCTATATGCTGCGTAGAGGTCCCGGATTGGTGCGTCGCAAACACTCCGCCAATTCAGAGTCGTCCATAAGATGACGTAGCCACTGAGCTGTCAAATGGCGTCTACCGTGCAGTCCATACAGTTGTCACTGCTTAGATGTAGTTCATAGAGTCCAAAGGGGTATCCCATACTACACCGTCTACATCCAGATGCGTGGCCCTGTATGGAGTATTTTAAAAAGTCTCCCCAACTTTCCAAAAAAGCACAAATATCTCTATAGCCGTTTGTCCTAAAGTAATAAGATTGATTTTATTAATTTCGTTGATAAAAAATGAGGTATAAAACAAGCATTTAATAAATACTTAATCATATTTAGTCTTACATTTCGTATTTTGACAGTTTTGCGAAAAAACACAGCATTTTTTTTTCTTGTCTTTTTAATCGTACCTATATATAATTATCGTCATGGTTGTCGACAAGTAATTTACCAAATTTTAGAAATTTCACCGATTAGTTTTAACCACAGTTAATTATCTGTTTGTTTTTAACTTACAGTTTTAACTACAGTTAGCTTTATCTAATCGTCAGCTCATCAAATTTCCAAAACGTTAATATATCGAGAACGGCCCATCCTAGAGTAATGAAATTGGACTTATTCGTTTTGACGTTTCGAATTGCGTATAAAGCAACATTTAACTATTACATTTCAACATATTTTGTTTGGCATTTTAAATTTAGAAAAAATATTCTGGTTATTTTGCTGAAAAAGGAACTAGTTCTATTGTTTTTAATCGTGAAAGAAATTTTTAATCATATACAAACTGCACCAGGGTAATCTATCAGCGGCTTATCACTAAAATTTTGTAAAATTTCATCAAGTAGTTTTTGAGCTGGAGTGGATACATACATTGCGCAAATACACCGACACACAAACACACACATAGATAGAGAGACAGAGAGAGAGCGAGCGAGAGTGAGAGACAGAAAAAGAAAGAGATAGAGACCGAGAGAGACAGAGAGAGAGAGAGTGACATAGAGAAAGAGACGGAGAGAAAGAGACAGTGAGAAAGACACAGAGAGAGACAGAAAGAGACAGAAAGAGAGAGACAGAGACAGAGAGAAAAAGACAGAGAGAAAGAGACAGAGAGATAGAGACAGAGAGAAAGAGACAGAGAGAAAGAGACAGAGAGAAAGAGACAGAGAGAAAGAGACAGAGAGCGAGCGAGAGAGAGAGAGAGAGAGTCATAAAGAGATAGAGACATAGAGAGAGAGAGAGAGAGAGAGAAAGAGATAAAGAGACGGAGAGAGAGAAGTGCAGCTAATAATAGGCTTTTGTGTTCTAGAGTACATGAAACGTGTAGATCAGTCGAAAACTCTAGTTCCAATTTTTGGCACGATTTCAATGCTATCCTTATGCCTTATCGTGTATTGTAGGGGAGGTAATAAGGCTAATATAAAAACATAAAATATTATATACCATTACTATAAAATGAATCATTCTCCACATTTTTAATTTTTTTGGAAATTTGGAGACGTCTTAAAATGCCCTAAGTTGCCAAATGGAAAATTAGTTGCATTAAAACTGCAAATTGGATATAATATTAAAAAAGCATCCGTGTCATTTTGTGCATTTAAAGAAAGTGAATTTAATGGATTATAGAAGAAAAAATCCCTATTAAGTGGGCATCACATGACTATCCTTGCATTACGCAATGAATTTACATGTTTCATAAAATGATGAACAGATCCACGGCACAGTGTTTGAAACGTTGAATTGTACATTTGTCACTTGGGTGACAATATGTAATGCTATTTCATACCCAATTAACTTCTATTTCACGCAACTCTAAATTAGCAATTATCAGTATTAATAGCATCCTCAACAAGCAATATTGTCCAAGTATTAAAAAATTCTTCAAATAGTCATCATTTTCATTGATTTAGTATCATTTTTATCCAATTGGCGTGATTTTCGTTAATTTGGCAACATTTAAAACAATCGCCAAATTGGCGACATTCCTCCAAATTCGGCGCCAAAATCTCGCCAAGCGTTATGGATGGAGATATAAGTTATTCTTATAGCAGATAAATAATGATTGGCGTTCAAATGCAAAAGTATTACTCAAAGTTTCTTTTCTCATGAATGGGTAGATCCACGAGAACGGAATATCTCAAAAACGGTTCATGCTAGCGTTCTAAAGTTTATGTCAATCGTTTTCTAAGGAAAAATTACATAAGAAATGTCTATTTACGTAACTTTATTGAATGTTTTGATTTTTTGATAATTTTTTCAAAATTTCACTTGAAAATTTAGGGGGCGTTCTTAACATTCGATTACGTTTGAAAACAACAGGCTTCAAGTATCCACGGATTGTGATTTTTGTACCAAATTTCATTCGAATCACTCTATTCGTTCGTGGGATATCGTTTGCACAGTCTCACTGACACACACACACACACACACACATACTTTCACACACACACACACAGGCATCACCTCAAAAATGTTTGATTTGTGATCAGGGATGCTTGAAACGTGCTCTCCCGTCGAAAACTCGAATTCGAATTTTCGAGCCCGTCACAATACTTTCCTTATACATTATGTATATAAAGAAAGTAAATATTTCAATAATAAACTTATCAATTAGGCTTCATTTTTATTAACTTAGCGTCATTTTTGCAATTTTAACGATGTGTTCGTCAATTTGGGGCTAAATATCACCATGTTGGCGAAATGTCGCTAGATTATTCACCAAGCTCATCATATGTATCATTAAGTGTTACAAACAAATGGAGAGAAGTGCATTTCTTATATACTAGAAGGTATGCCCGTCACTGGACGGAATTAAAAATTTACAAAGCATTACCTCTTATTTAGCGTCATTTTTATCTATTAAGTGACGTTTTTATACATTTGGCTACATTTTTGTCAATCTGGTAATATTGAAACAAACCACCAAGTTTGCAATATTCCGCCATATTTGTCGCCAAGCATTATGGGCGGAGAAATTGGTTATTCTTAAAGTCGTTTATTATGTTCCATCCAAGATAATAAATTTTTATCCATTAGCTGTCTTTTCTATTGATTTGTAGTCCTTTTAACAATTTGGCGATATTTTTGTCCAGAGTTTTGCCAAGCGTTACAGACGGGGAAATTGATTATTTTTATAGTAGCTTCTCATATCCTTTCCAAGATGCTGAATTTCCATCAATTTGTCGGCACTTTCACTGTTTTATCGTTACTTTTATCAATTTTGTGATATGTTGATCAATTTGGTGACGTTTTGATCAATTTATTGTCCTTTTTATCAATTTAGCGAAATTTTCGCCAATTTGGTAACATTTAAAAATCTCACCTAGTTGACGATATTTCGCCAAACGTTAGAGACAGAGATATAGGTTATTCTCATAGTACATAAACGACTAATGGTGTCTAAATATAAAACTATTACCCAAATTAGCTTCTTTTATAGTAGATTCTTATATTTTTTCCATTATATTGAATTTTCATCAAGTAGTCATCATTTTCATTGATTTAGCATGATTTTATCAATTTGGTGACATTATTATCAATTTAGCGGCATTTTCTTCAATTTGGCAACATTAAAAGAAAATCAAGTTGGCGGTATTCCGTCAAATTCATCGCCAATATTTCGCTAAGCGTTATGTTGGAAAAATAGGTTATTCTTATAGTCGAAAAATGACTAATGGCGTCCAAATAAAAACTATTACCTAAAGTATCTTTTCTCGTGCATATCTTTTCTCCTGACGAGCTACATCCACGAGAATTATGATAACAAATTTATCACATAATATAACTTATGAAAAGTGAACATATTTCACAGTAATTAATACTTTATTCTTAATTTTATGTAATATTTTGATAAATTTACTTGAAAAATCTATAATATCTCAAGAACGGTTCATGTTAGCGTTCTAAATTTGGTGCAGCCGGTTTCTAATAAAAAATTCCACAAGAAATGATTCTCAGGGTAAAGATGCTCAAGGTAAGTTTTTTGTGGACTAATTTTTAGTCAATACGAATGCAATGGAGGCAACTGTGAACTTTGCTTGTTATACAGTGGTATTTCTTTTGGAACGACGTTTAAGTAATAACAAGAAAGATCAATCATGCATAAGCATTGATTATGAAACACTTTCCAACTGAAATGTAATTTCATTTAAAAATTTCTAAAATGTGATTCATTCAGTGGTAATATCTTTTACATTATCACAGTACTACAGTAATTTATTATACTTAAATATTTAAAACTGTATCGAAATATAAATCATCTGATTCTGTATGCAAAATCAATGAATATTTCATTCATATAACTTGTATTCCAGACTCCAGAGCTAAATAATTTTGTGTGAAAAAAATTCAGCAATTTTTATGTAATTCATCTTACAATCGCTTGAGATATTTGCATTCTGCATATGTTAAAATTAGGCTTCGTTGAAGAAATAATAAAAGTTTAGGGATCATTTAAAATCACAACTATTGTAATTGCATAGGCACGGAATTTAGATACACAGATAATATATGTGTGTATGTGTATGTACTCAAAGTATTGGAATCGTGCCGAAGATCGGAACTCGAATTTTCAAAGGATCTACACGTTTTGGGACTTCTAGAACACGAAAAAACTAGTTTTAGGAAGACGTCTGTGTGTGTAAGGGTGTATCTGTGTATGTTTCTGTGTGTCTGTGTGGATATTACATCCACTCTAATTGAAAAACTAATGGACCGAATTTCATACAATTTGGTAGGTATGTTTTTTGTGGGAAATCCTGATGTTCATTAGATTATAGTACGATTCGTAATAAAAGAATCTGCCTTCTTTGCGAAATGGCCGCAGAAATTGCCTTTATCCACTCTAGCTAAAAACTAATGAACCAAATTTAACAAAATTTGGTGTATAATATTTCAATAACCTACAAGTGATTTATATACCAAATTTAACAAAATTTTGTATATAAATCATTTGTAGGTTATTCTACTACGATTCGGGAAAAAGGAACGGGCTATTTTTGCGAAATGGCCAGCAAAAATCGTTATATATAAAAATAAAAGACTACGTGTGCTCAATTATATCAATTAAATTCCTATTTTATATGTGATTTTTGACAACAAAAAGAATAAGACTAACCCCATTACTCTAGGACTAGCCGTTCTTGAGATATTCTAGTTTTTTCGCGTTTTCGCTACGCCACCTTTGACAATAAGTCCAGCTATCAAATGAGAACCAAATTTAAGTTTAACGTGTAAATTCAATGTCATTTAAAATACTTATGTTGTGCAGATAAACTCAAATTATCATTGAATAAATAAAGAGAACGAATATGAGTCTGCAGAGAAAGACATGTGCTGTCCACATCAGAATTTTTAACAATATTACACCAATGATTTATAGAAGTGAACGGGGATTATTTTCAGGCCATTTCGAAAAAAATGTATGATCTATATTTAAAGATCCATCAAATTTTTGTCGAATAAAATGTTCAACAAATTTAAGCTGTGTACCAAATTTTAACTCTCTAGGACGTAGGAAAGTGCATTTAAAATGCCATCAATTAAATTTATCATGAAGAGTTACATAAAATTTTAAAAAAATGAAAAATTGTTATCTACCAAATCTATTTTAAAATATGAAGCCACTCCCATATGCTAAACGTTTAAACAAATGGAGAGATATTTATTATATAATATCTCTCTCTTTTCTTTCTGGAAGATATCCCAAAGTCAGAATTTAATTGAATTTGTTTTTTTCCCTATATTAAATAATTTTTTTAATTAAAAAACTACTTAACATATTTTACTGAATTTTTTTTTATATATTCTATGGGATAATGTGAATATTTCCTAAAAATTTCGAAGCAATTCGTGAATTTTAAATTTACTTAAAAAATGTTTGAAAAATTAGGTCCCATAGGGTTCAATGTATTTCATTTTTTCAACCCGGGTTCAATAAAAAACTAATTGGGTGATATTATTTATTTATATTCCCATAGGTCCTACAGACCGTCTGAACAACATACTAAAATTTCATTTTGATAAACTCATTTTTACGGCAGTTATCGTGCTAACGGACAGACAGACAGACAGACAGACAGACAGACAGACAGACAGACAGACAGACAGACAGACAGACAGACAGACAGAATGAACAAAGTCATAAACACTTTTCAACTTTGTTGTAAAGTGTTAATAAAAACGTGAATTTATTGAAGACTTGCAATATCTCATCGTATTGTTATGTAACTTAAATCCTACCCCATTCTATGTTAAACCCTTAAGAAGAACCCCCCTTTAATTATCTAATCACATGATATAAAAGAAAGCAAATGCCGTCTGGAGAGAGAAGTAGAACTCTTCTCAACTTAACAATGAGATCAAGGAAATGACAAATTTCAGAGGGAATTTCGATGCTACTGAATCACAGCCTTTTCATGTCTCCAGATAAATTAGATTGAACTTTGACTTAACTTCGGGATAAACTCTCGTTGAGGGTTGCGTTTAGAAAGTTTGAAAATATTTCAAACTTTCAAAAGATATGCTGATAGCGCATAAATGTGCAAATAGTTTTACTTCCCAATAAATGATATGTGAAAGTATTGTGATAAAATCAAAAATCATACTGTCTGATTTTAATGTATATTTTATGCTTTAATGTTTTAGGTTTTAATTATGTAAATTTTGAAGGATATGCAGGTTTTGAGAACTCCTGAATACTATTCTAATATTTTTACTTTCCTTATATACATAGTACAATGTATAAGGAAATTATCGTGACGGGGTTGAAAATTCGAATTCGAGTTTTTGACGGAAAAGCACGTTTCAAGCATCCCTAACCACTAATCAGGCGTTTCTGAAATGATGTCAGTGTGTGTGTGTTGTTGTTGAGACCCAGACCGTCCGACCCACCAGAAATGTGTAAGGTAACTGTTTGTACGGCCGGGAAGTGCCACCAAATTTAGACAGGAACCCAATAGGGGAGGCATCCACAGGGACCGCACTCTCCTTCCCCTACCACCAACCTCTCGGAAGGACTTACGGGTACACATGTTTAAGGTGATCGTACTCCGCATGAATACGGCGGCAGGTAGGGCAGCGTGCAAATTAAATGAAAATGATTATTTTAAATTAATGAAAATGATGCCTAATTGATGAAAGTTCAATTTCTTGGAAAGAACATAAGAGTAGACTATAAGAATAATCCATTTCCCCGTCCGTAACGCTTGGCGAGAAATTTAGCGGAGCGTTGCCAACTTGCCGACTATTTAAAATGTTGCTAAAGGGACAAAATATCGCCAACTTGATAAAAATAATGCCATATGGGAAGTAATGATACGCAAATTCTGATTTCCGCCACATGACGGGCATACCTTATAGTATATACGAAATTCTCTTCTCTTCGTTTGTCTGTACACTTAATGATGCGAATAATTTAGCAACACCAACTTGGCGATATTTCGCCCCAAATTGACAGAATATCGTCAAAATTGCAAAACTGGTACTAAATTAATGAAAATGACGCCTACTTGACGAATTAATTATTAAAATATTTTAATATATGGACTATATCGTTTAGTGATGATGCTATCATTATTGATAATTATTTAGAGTTGCGCGAAATATAAGTTAATTGAGTACTTTGAAATAGTTTTACATGTTATCATCCAGAAAATCGCCAAATGTATAATTTAACGATAAAGACACAATATTGGGGATCTTATACATTATTTTTTAGTGTAAAAGTAGTAAATCCATTGCATTATATAAGGAAAGTCATATGTTGCCCAGTTATCAAAGTATCACCAAATTGGCGATATTTCGTCGCTGATTGGCACACAGTAATGCCAAAATTGCAAAAATGACGCTAAATTAATGAATTAATTATTAAGTAATTTTAATATATGGACTATATCGCTTATTGAGGATGCTATCAATATTGAAATATGTTTATTTAGAGTTGCTCGAAGTATAAGTTAATTAGGTAGTTTGAAATAGTTTTGCATATTGTCATCCGCAAAATCGTTAAATGCAGAATTTAACGATAAATTCGCAGTACCTTGGATATTATACATATTATTTTTTGATTGTAAATGTAATAAATTCAGGTCATTATATAAGGAAAGTCATGTGCTGCTCATATTAGACTTTTGGAAGTATATCCGTATCTAACTATCTCTTGTGACACGAAATATTAACAAACGAATGCATGTATTCTTATGAAATTTTAAATGTTTTGTGTATATAAAATCTACAACAAGATCGTATTTTTAAAGATCTCATTAAAACAGGAATTCAGGAAAATCCAAAGTCAACTGTAAATACGATAATCCGTAATCTAAGTCTTGTATATCTGGGGTGTTGGTACTTTATGTAAATACCGTAAATACTTAACTTGATGGAATTTTAGTTTCTCTCTAAGGGCTTCTTATTTTCGTGCCAAATACACTTTTCGACGAGATAATAATTCGATCAAATTTCGGCATAATACAATTCATCCATAAAAATAAAATATAGTATAATATACAAAGTTGATACCAAGGCGCAAAGAACGTTGTAAATTGTTTTTACTTTTAATTTTACGTAAGACTTGCACAGCATGCTTAAAAGTAGTGTTCAAGATATTTCCGTAACAACTCAATCGACAGAAATTACATTCTGTCTCTCTCTGTCTGTCTCTCTCTCTTTTTTGTTCTCTCTGTCTGTCTGTCTGTCTCTCTCTCTCTCTCTCTGTGTGTGTGTGTCTGTCTGTCTCTCTCTCTATATATATATACATATATATAATAATATATGTACATATACATAATAACATACACACACACACACACATATATATATATATATATATATATGTGCATAATAATAATAGTTTGAAAATCCAATGACAGAATAGAGAGAAGTTCCACTCAATAAAACCCCAACATGAAAAAATATCTAACAAATAAAAAAGTATCAAACAGAGAATCATAAATCAAGTGGAAAATAAAATGCATCCAGTCATCAAGCTGAAGACAAACAACAAACATCAATGGAAATAAATCTATAAAAGAAAATCAAATAAATCCAAACATTAAAGTACAAGTATTGTATTAAAATGAATACAAAATGCAAGTTTCTGATATCAGTGATAGATTATATCTATAAACACTTATAACTTGGACTACATGCATAAAGATTTAAAAATTATAGGAAACATGAATATCTAAAAAAAACACTGCATATGTCTGTTCCATTGGATCCTTGAATAAAGAGAATAATGTTGCCAATCGTAAAAAATAAAAAGTTGATAACTGCTACTGCCAGTCATGAGAAATAAATAACAGTAATGCGAAAAGACGATAAAATGTGATATTCAACAGCGTGAGCTACAAAATAATGGGACAGATGATAATAGAAAACATAGAGGCTAAATTATAAGGGGATGTAAATACATGGTAATGCTTATTCAAGAGAAAGTGGATGTCTGGCTAATATAAGATACTAAGGAGAGAATTTAAGTATATTCAACCATTCCAAACACTTTTAACTATACCGTTTACTAAATATGCTGGATATTTATATAATTTGCTGGTAATGTTTGGCTTAACAATATGCATAGGATGCAATTTTTTATCTGATAATCTATAATATCTCTAATTCTAAAAAGTTGATTAAGAATAATATTTCTAAACAATTGAATTACATGGATTAAATGGTAATATTTTATTAATATTAAAGGTAAAATAATCTTTTTTATCATATAAATTAGTAACTATCGTATTAGTAGTTTCAATAATAAGATTTAAATCTAAAAAATTAATGTTATTACTAATAGTGGCTTCATTAGGAATTAGGTTTAAATTATCCGGATAGAAATCTATATGTATGACACATTTGTCTGTTAAGACCAAATACATTAGATCATCAACATATCTGTAAATTTTATAATCTGGTGAAGTAAAAGATTTTTTATAATGATAAATGTGTAAATTAGCTAATATACTGCTACTACATCCACCTTATACATATATATATATATATATATATATATATATATATATATATATAATTTTATGTCATGCATGTAAAATCTATCGCTTATGTTTAAAGTTGGTTTTTTGTTCACCTGCAAGAATTGTACATATTAAATTTCGAATTCCTGCAAAGCAACAGTAAATACATAAAAATGTAACATAATTTTTAAATTCCAAAAAATTCCAAAATGATGATATTATATTTCACCCAATTTATCACAAACTGGGACAAACGAATAACCAGACGGGCCGAAAAGGGAAATTTTCTGATATATAAGGAATTGGATATTATAAGGAATTATTATACTGTATATTATATCCGGATAATTTGGAACTAATTCCTGTTTTTCGGCAGAGAATATTTTCCTTTATGCTCAGATATTGGAGCAATAATGCACTAGGAAAAACAACACTTTATTATTTCCAAAAAAAGCGTTTTATACGCATTTGACAAAATAAATTTTTTAATTCTCATTTAAAAACGGTGGAAGTTAATTTATACTATTAAGTTTGTTGGTAAAAGAGAAAAAGGCTTTGTTAGTAAAATAATTCAGCTGAGTAAGAAAACAAAATTGATAACATTTTAGAAACAGGTTCATATATATAGACTAATTTGCAAAAATTAAAAGCTACATAAATATTTAACTGATTTAATTCATATTTATTCACTAGCAATTAATTTTCATTGAACGACAGCCTAAGTATTTGTTTTATTGTATTAATAAAATAGGCTTATCTGAGATTATTTTACTTTAACTCATCGCACGTGAATATTAATGTGATTTAACTGGATTTTACTAATATTTATTTAATTTCAAAACTATGACAGCTCTCACATAATTTGAAATTATCTCTCTAAAAATTTTATTTTTTATTCTACTCGTTATATGTAAAATGCACATATTTAAATAATTTCGGAAGAAAAATTCTTCAAATTATATTATGATTTCTATATAAAACAACTCCTAATGTTTCGTTTTTGATAATATTATGAAACAAATGGGGTAAACCTTAGAGGTAACGACATTTATAAAATGTATACTGAATAAGAGAGAATAAATGACAACATATCTCTAACAAATTTTATACAATCAGTGGGAAATAGATGTGTAAAAAAAATGAAGAGTGTCAAAATTAGCCACCATAAAAATGCGACGAGTAATCATTCAATGCCTTTTTGTATAAAGTTATTGAATATGCAGTTCAAAAATGACAAAGGTCCTTTAATAATCTAAAGTTTTAGACGGAAAGTGTTATAATGGCACAAAAACTGGCGTGGACAGATCTATATGGTATCTGTATGGTGTGTGGATTTATATGGTGTACATTGAGCTTCAGCTGAGGGAAAACAGAGATTAGAACAAGAAAGGACAATTATGCATAAAGCATTGATTATGAAACACTTTCCAACTTCAATGTAATTTTATATAAACATCTCTAAAATGCGATACATCCCTCGGAAATATTTTTTAAATTATCACAATACTACATTAATTTATTATACTTGAAAACTTAAAATTTTATCGGAAAAAATGAACTTCATTCAAATGACTGCATTGAAATATAAATTGTCTGGTTTAAACATCTCTAAAATAGGATAAGTTCCCCGGTAATATTTTTAAAATTATCGTAATACTACAATAATTTATTGTATTTGAAAACTTCATCTAAAATAAATGAAATTTATTCAAATGACGTCATCGAAATATAAATCGTCTGGCTCTCTCTATAAAAGCAGCATTTCATTTATAAACTGTTTTCCATTCCTTTCATTCATCACAATGCTATAATAATTTATTTTATTTAAAAACTTAAAACCCTAGAGGTACAAGTAATTTAACTCTATGCTTAAATCTTCATCGCAAAAATCGTCTGGTTCTCTGTGTAAAATCAATGAATATTTCATTCATATCAATTATATTGCAGACTCCATGAGCTAAATAATTTTGCGTTAAAGAAATGCAGCAATTCTTATGCAACTCATTCTACATATTTTGCTGTTTACATTCTTCATAAGTGAAACTTGGACTTCGTTCTAGAAATAATCAAAATTTGATGATCTTTCAAATTCAAAAATATTTTAATTACGTTGTTTTAGTATGTAGATCCAGATAATTTAAGCAAAAATACAGCGGCTTTAGGACGGATGCAACACTAAATATGAATTAAAAAGAACTTTAAAAATCACGATTTTGATGCTAGATGGATGCTATATTTTATTTTGAAGTGGGTCACGTGATCTCTTCATATAATGGTCACGTGATCTCTTCATATAAAGGGTGTAATTATTATTATTATTTTTTTTAAAAACTACTGAATATATTTTGCTGAATTTTTTTTATATATTTTATGGATAATTTGCATATCTCCAAAAACTTGCGAAGCAATTTGTGAATTTTAAATTCTCTTAAAAATGCTTGAAAAATTAGGTCTCATAGTGTTTAATGTATTTCATTTTTGCAACCCGTGTTCAATCCAAAACTAATTGTGGGATATTATTCATTTATATTCCCATAGGTCCCACATACCGTCTGAACAACATACTAAAATGTCATTTTGATAAAGTCATTTTTACGGCAGTTATCGTGCTAACTGGCAGACAGACAGACAGACAGACAGGCAGAATGAACAAAGTCATAGACACTTTTCAACTAAGTTGTAAAGTGTTAAAAACGGAGGGTTTGGTATATTCGGCTAAGGTAAGCCATGCTACGAAATTACCGTGTGCTGTGACTAGCAGGAATGTTCATCGTCGTCATATAGTAAGTTTTCGCATCAATTAGTTTTATAGTCTGCGAAATTCAGTAAGGAGTTAGGTTCTAAGTAGATCTGTTATGCCCCGGTTAGAAGCTTGTATGGTTAGCTGTGTAAATAGTGTATATAGTTCATTTGTTTGTAATGTCATATATATTTGACTTCCAGTGTAGTAAATGTGAATAAAATAGTTAATATCTTCAGTGTCGGGATTCTTTTGTCGAATTTTTGTCGTTAGGTAAAATTGAAGAATGTTTCACTTAGATGAAGTAGTTAAACAAACCTTTACAATGGCCCTCCCATCAGAGAAGTATTTTACGTATCTAATTGGATAACCAATACCTAACACTATAACCCCCAAATAAATAGTTCGAAATACCTTTCCTACGCTTTAAAACATTTCCTTAAGATTTTTTATTGATAAAGAAATGTGCGGCAATGCCAGTCATTGCGGGAAAGAAGACATTTCTGAAGTCGCAAACACTGGTATTCTATTGATAGATAACTTCCCACATGTGTCAGTAATTAAGTGTGGCCAAATTGTACAATATCTAGCTTACAGATCCATAGAAATCGAGTTGACAGCCTGGGTCTGGGTCTGGTTCGAGAGCAATCTGAATGCATACATGTTTAAAATTGTTCGGTATCTATTTTAAACGTTAGATCCCTTTCAAAGTTGTATAAAAAGGAAAAGAGAATACCGAAATAATTCACTGGAAGCACATCCGAGAGCTGCAAGTACTGACAGAAGATAGTTTTCCAGTTAAATTAAAACTTTCTGATTACTATCGAACAACTTGATTTCTGCTACCTGCAAAACTACTGGACGCATATTTTTTACAGTGCAGATCATTGTTACATCTGTTGCTACGGGTCACATTATAGAACGTTAGGAAGCGCTATTATGACGGTGTATTTAACACACGGCTACAAATAGTAAAAGCATTATAGTTCCCGAATTCTGCATTTATAAAAATAATCTTTAGCTTGCATTAATGTTTTTATGCAGTTTGAGAGTCTTACTGTAAAAGGTATCATATATATGTCACTATATGTACATATTCATATTATCATCGAATTAGGCATTTTATCTTCAAATATTTTATCTAGATAGATATCTATTATACCGTTTGAATGTCAAAGCAATCCGACAAATGCGAAAATTCCATGCCATGTCTAAAATCTTGCATTTTTCTTATTTACAAATATTTATATAGAAAAATGACGTAGATTTTAATGGGGAGAACAAACACTAAGCAATCCTCGATGGAAAGATCAATATATACAGAAGTTGCAACGTATGCTCTGTATGTATCCCACAAGTATATAAAAACATTTTAGACCAAACAGTTAAAAATTGTTGTATCTCACCTACTGCAAACTTTGCCTAGGTTATAACTCCTTATACAGTCTGAGTACCATTGGATAATGTTTTGGGGTGCCCAGGTCTACATTTTTTTTAAAGTTGATGTACACTGATGATACGAGGGTGGTTCAAAAAGTAAGGCAACAAGTCCTGTGAGAGAAAAGGTTTATTCACGAAATCAGAGATACACAAAGTTAGCAAGGCACTGGTACATATTATTTTTCCACACAGACACCATGGTTATAGAAACATTTGCTCCATCGGTAAAGCAATCTATCGAAACCGGCATAGAAGGAATCAGGGTCCATGTCGCGAAGCCACTCCAACTACGTCTTCCTGAACTTCGGCATCGGTTGTGAAATGGCGACTTGCCAGGTACTTCTTCAACGGTCCAAAGAGTTGAAAATCTCTTGGTGCGAGATCCGGGCTGTAGGGTTGGTGTTCCAGTACGTTCCATTGAAAACGCTGTGCCAAATCACTTATAACCGAGGCCGTATGCGATAGGGTCTTGTCTTGCAACAATACGACATCTTATCTAGACATGGAATTTAATTCGCACACCGAATTTGTGCACCCGTGAGAGCTCTTACTACCTTACTTTTTGAACCACCTACTTAATTACGGGTGATGAATCTTTTCCTGTATCAGGTTTCTTACAATAAAACCCGTTAAAAAGTTTGAGAAACGTTATTTGAACTGAGGATATTTACCTACTTCACTTAAATCGGACCTACATAGTAAACAAGTTGACTACATGTCCTACTGAATATTGTGAGTTACATAGTACCCACTAAACTTTTCTCGCTGTTTCTTATTTACAATCCAGAACTGACCACGTAGCAGCCAATTCTGTATTTCATGATATAAAATCACTCCTGACTTTTAAGTCATTCGCAGTTCGTATAATTTGAGGAACGCAGTTAGAATTTTATATTTAAGGTTCGCGATATAAAAATAATATGCACTTTTGAACATTATTTTTACTAGGATTTGAACCTTATATTTTTAATTGTTGTGTGTAATAATAATAAGGTACATTTTATATTTTTGTAAGACATACGATTGTTTGTTTTAGATTAAGAAATATATTTATAAAATTCAAAACAAAATAATGTACCATAGATTTTCTTTTAAACTGCTTTATCATTTCGTATAGGAATTCCAAAGAAAGTCCTTAGACAGCCATTTTATATTTTGTCAACATTCTGAGACAAAATCCTTTTAACATCACAACTCTTTCCGAGTTTTTACACATTAAAAGCCCGGTAATCTGATTATCACGGATTACTTTTTATCTAATAGGTTAATATCTGATTAGAGGTGCAAAATAATTAACGGCTGTACCATAGAAAACATAATTTTATATATATTTACTTTTATATTCACCAAATAAATCGTAATATGAGAGTTTTTAAAATAACTATATTAATCATGTAGAAAAGTTTTAATAAATATAAGAAATATATTCTATTTGGCTATTTTACTATTTCTTGTCCGTTGAGGAACAAAGATATTGAGTAACACTATTACTCGATATAGATTGATGTGAAACCACATTTTTCGCATACTTCAAGTGGAAAAGTGAAATATTATGTGTGTAGATGATACTAACCGAAAAGTTTTGAAATTTTTAATCTAAAAATTGATTTTTGTGCACATTCTACCAGAATTATTATTTTAAAATACAGCTAGCTCAAAGTGCACCTGAAATCAGAAATATCGGGTTTTGTATTGAGGTTTGCAGATACTTTTATATTCGTATCACCAAGTTTCAGGGCAGTTCATCCTTACAGTTGGTTGAGGAGCATACTGTTTGTTCTTTTGGCCTGAGAAAGGACTTTTGTCGCCCTCAATGCAATTGTCGCATCTTTACAGACATATGCCTGCTTTATTCAAGAAAGTTTTGATAGTTACTTTCCTACAAGGAACAGTTTTATTAATTGTACTCATATATTGTGTTTAGTCAATAATCTCATATACATAGTGTTTCGCTAAATGCTGAAACAGAATACAAGTTATACATGTGTATTCTAATGCAATTTTAACACTTTCAATTTGGACTATTTGATTCAATTTCGTGTTTTGCTAATTTATTTACAAACAGGAACAGGACGTTTTATTTTTCGGATCTGATTCTGAAGGTAATTTTGTGAAGCGGGAATATAGATTATTGTACTCCTTTAAATACACTGGCTTCCAAAAGTTAAGGACGGACGGTAAAATCAACAAAAATGGGAAAGTAAAGCTTTGATTAACTCAAAATTGTACATGAAGGTAGCAAATGTGTCTATGCATTAAAGAAAACAAGAATTATGTACAAAGATGAAAACATATTTACTTATCGTAAGTTATATGATGACGTAGTTGGCATATATATATATATATATATATATATATATATATATATATATATATATATATATATATATATATATATATACAGAGTGTGTGTTACAAAAACATTGACCTCGGCTTTTATTCCTTAAATACTGATCTTAGACATATATATTAAATAACAAAGTTGAGTAAAAAGGGCACAGATTTTTATGAAATCTATTAAAATTTTCAGGGAAATAGAATTTTAAGAAATGCAAAATTTAAATTTTTATACGACCCCCGTACAAAAACATTTCCAATGAGTAAAATGTGCCCCATACACTAATAACGTGATGTATAATATTTCAGCATTTTATCATAAAAAGTCCTAGAGATATGAAAAGACAAAAATGCTGACTTAAAAAACTTTTCGATGCATCGATATGGATTCTCAGAGGGGAAAAATCATACTCGCAGTTCGCGTTTCAGGGGTCATATTCAAGTTACGAAAGATAACGATGATTGCATAAATAAATAATAATTTTGCTATTTATTGGTACAAAAGTAATTACACTGCGCAGAAATAATAACTTAACACACGATTACAAAGTTTGTTCAAAATGTTTTCCATCCATGCCAAAGATCCATTAAAGATAAGAGGCAGATTAATTTGTTGATAATAATCTGTTCCGTTAAATAGTATGTTTTCAAACAATACGATCTTGATCATGGTTTTTAATGGATCTATTAAACGGAACACATTATTATCAACAAATTAAATGCATTCCTATGAGTGGAGAATGTTCCTCAATGCTTGCGGACCACTATTTAAACAAGTATGAGAAAGACACTCATATTTTAAATGAAATTCCTTATTTTAGATTCGCGGATGGTATTCTTATAGGACAAAACGAAAATATGGAGGATTTTGACTTCAGCTTCTACTCTTCGGATTTTGAACTTATCGAAACACATATGGAAAACAAAAACGAAGTCAACTTTCTGGATATATGCATCAAATATGATGACAACAACATAATATTTAGTATTTTATACAATAGAAGAAAGGCTTTCAACATCAACATTAATCACATCATTGATTGGAATTCTTATTTGAGCCAAATCATATTACGCAATATTATTAAAAATCATTTAAATAAAAACAATCGGATCCATACATTCAAATCTGATCGTACTATCAATGACCTAAAAATTATAAATGAAACACTCAGGAAGAATTATCCTGTACGATTCCTAAGACACAACAACAATGCTATCTATAATAAGGTAAATAACGCATTTTTTGCGGATTTTGGAAATATTTGAATTTGAAGTTGATGATGGCAAACTCAAAGTGTAACTGTAATTTGAACCTGTCTTTGGAGCAATTAAGTCACGCACCCCCGAGGTGCTGCAGCTTTCTGCTGTATAAAAACCGGCACACATTGTTGACTATCTTCAGTGTTTTCTTCATTCTTTTGAAGGATGATTGTCAACTCTTCCTCCTTTGGTTCCCTTCCACGGTTTGTGTCTTATAATTGACATGCTTTCGAAAATTTAGTTACAGCAAGGTATCGGTTCGGGAGTGTTACCATGGTGTAATAGCATGCTATAACCGGGATCAAGGGGCACAATCCTCCTTGGCCATTTAACATTTTCCTGTTGACTTATTTCCCTTTTTTTCTTTTGAAATTCATGTATTTACTTTTCATGCAAGTGCAGTATTGCGCCTTATGTGTTGAGTTTTTTCATACTTTTGTATGCTTTGCTTATCTGCTTTGTGATCTCCTTTTAACACACACACACACACACACACACACACACACGTATATATATATATATATATATATATATATATATATATATATATATATATATATGCGTGTGTGTGAAACAAAGAGTGAAAATAAGTTAAATGTTAAATACTAAGATTGTATTACATGTTAATTTTGCACTACATTAGTAAAAACTGTTTAACAATTTTATTTGATATGTGGTTTGTATTTTCGCATTTTGGGTCAGCCAATATCTCAAATAGGAAGACAAGGCTTACAGATATATTGCATATATTTATTTATCACAAGGTCACAAGAATAGTAATCACTAATTTACACCTAAACAAATAATTCTCTTATTTTCTATATTTTTAAACGAAATCTTAAAAATACTTTGAAAAAATATCCATTCATACATTCCACTTAGAACACGTTTTTTATTTAAATTGGGTAAGTAATGAATGCATATACCAAGCAAACCTTCAAGACTTTCAGAAGGCTTTTCCTAAAAGCGCTACCTTCAATCCACCGCACATTATAGTGTCAAAAATAATTTACCACGAAACTATGCCATGTTATTTGAATAACTACCTACCAATAAATTTTTATTAAAATAAATTATACAATATTTGATATTAGTATTTGATTACAAAATTATCTTATTTTCTTTTGTGTATACATTAATATAATTTTATATGAAGGTTAATGGCAATCTCTTACGAGATTATATTTAAAAAAATTAGGTGTGCATGTGTCACCTTTTATCTGGAAACTTGCAAGAAGCACATACATAGTAATGCACATTTTTAGAAACTATCCATTAATCTATTAAAAACAAATTATTCTACCAAAGTTTTATTAAATGCAATTTTTGAAGTAATACATAAAAAGAGTAAGAGAGCATATAGTAAAAATTTGATATCATATGATGAAATAATGACAAATCCTTAAAATTTTGAATGTTCCACTACAATGATTTTTGATCTGTTAAGAGGGAATAAATTCGTCTAAGAATAAATATTAAAATAAATATGTGAACATAAAAAACATCTTGAAATTTATTTTAACCAATTAAAATGTAGTTTTAAATACACAAAATCACTCTTACTCTGAATAAATTCTACCGAAATAAAATTTACTCTCACTGGATGTCAACATGGCGACTTCTATATTTCGAAGTTTTGCAAGAATTCGAAAGACGTTTATTATAAAAATCACGTGAGGTACTTATTCATCCTGTCAGTTACGATTTCAATTTATGTCTAAATTTATTGACATATCTTCGTCCGTCATGATATAGGTTATTTGGTATAAATGAATTATAAATGTAAATATGTTTGATCTTTATTAATTTAAGAACTAATGCGAAAATTATACCATAGGCAAGAGCATGAACCATTAAGCTTTGCATAATTGTGTTTTTATGAAAGATATTTATCAGGAATTTTTTATGATTTGACATATATCGATATATATATATATATATATATAATCAAAAGTATGTTTGTTTGTTTATTTATTTGTTTGTATGTTTAATATAGAAATCTACAGTGTTAGACCGTTTGTTTTCAAATTTGGTATGCTTATTATCTATTTTACGCAAACATGGTCAGAAAACCCCGTCCATGTTTCGAGTTTCTAGGACCAGGGACTATCAATAAATTAACAAAAAATGAAAAATTGTTACCCAATTGTTCCGAATATCGGTGTCATTAACGAACAGTTAGGAAAAGGTGGTTCAATATTCTTTACAAAGAGAAACTGCGACTGGAATACAAAAAATATTTTCCTGACGCAGATATATACTATTATAAATAATCTTAATAGAAACAATCTTACTTAAATTAAATGTATCTGAACTCAAAAAAAAGTATAAACTACAGCATCGGATATGCTATTGACATATCTATAAATAGCCGTAACTGGTATTATTTCTCCCTTTATTTCTTTGACGTCCAATGTTCTATTCTTAATTTTAAGTATATGTGGCGTTTCAAGGACTAAAAGTCTGCAAAGTCATAAAAAAAGAGCATAAAATGCGATTTTATGTTTTAATGCCGAAGAAAGTTTTTACATACCCATGTATCTGATTAAAGGTAATAAACAGCTAAATGAGGTTCATATTCAGTTTTTGTTTCGAAATAATAAAAAACTTCGAAATTAACAAAAAAATGAAATTAAAGCCTTAAAAATATATTTTGCCATCTGAAAAATATATTGATATAATAGAAAAAAAAACTTAGCTAAATGCACCCTTTGTACATGTTTGATATTCATTTTCAAAATAACATTTTATTATATTTAACGTAATATTTAGGAATAAGAGAATGTAGAGTTAAAAGAAAAAAATAATAATATTTTTTATTGATTGCAATCAAATTCTCCATCCATGTTCTTATAATAGAAATGAAGCAACTATTTTTCATGATTTACTACAACAACTGATGATGAATGATATAGATTCAGCATAGTATTTCAAAGGTGATTCACTAAGGATTTCTACTTTAACTTTTTCCATTTCCATTTCAAAAACTTTTATATTTTTCTTGAAACATTGTTTTTGAGATAAGCAATATATAGAGCTTAGATGATAATTGATATGGATTCAGTATCAAATTCTGAAGTAGGAAGGGTGGTTCATTAAGATTTTCCACTTCGGCCTAAAAACATTCCTCGAAACATCTATTTCTCAGGATTAGCTATATAACTTAAATAACGACTGATATAGAATCAGCATTCAATGTTGGAAATGGTAGGTGATAACTAAGGATTTCCACTTCCGGTATATTTCTACTTCTGATTCAAAATTGTCCTTAACGTATCAATTTCTAAGTATTAGCTATATATAGAGCTTAGATAATGGCTAATATGGATTCAAAATCAAATTCAAGATGGTAAGGGGTGTTTACCAAGGATTTCGAGTTACGGTTTTTACAGTTCCGTTTCAATTTTTCTTATTTCCTTTAAAGCATATATTCTCCAGAATCAGCTATATATATGGCTTAGACGATGGCTAATATGGATTTAGCATCAAGTTTTCGAAAAGATTAGGGATTCACCCAAGAATTCCAATGCCGGTTCGTTTTTACTTCCGACTCAAAAATTTTCTTTGAAATTTCCACTTTCTTTCAGAACTGGCTAAAGATATAGCTTGGTGGATGACTGATATGAATCCAAAATTAAATTTTAGGGGAAATAGGGTGTCTCACTATGAATTCATAATTTCGTACTAGAAATATCGATTCTGATTAAATAAATTACATTTTTCTTACAACTTCTATTTCTAAAGATGATTTATGTGGATTCAATTTTGGAGGGGTAAAAGGTTCACTAAGAATGTCCACGTCTGTTTCTATTTTATTCGCATAAATGCAAAGTGTGTAAAACATATAATAAATCCGTCACAAGTAAGAGTACACGCCACTTACAACCATTTTAAAGCTCCTTCATAAATTTAATATTTTTCTAATGTGTTCTTTTGCATTGAATTATATCTTTATATAACTCTTTCTATATCCATTCCATTATAATTGGATCCTTTAGTTATTTTGTGCCTTTAAGGAGAGATAGTAGTTTTGACTTTAAAAAGCCGATTGTGCACATTAGACTTATATATATATATTTTCTATATCTGCAATATATAGAAAATATATATTGCATTTTTGGGGATTGAATTAAATCAATCCGCATTTACATTGGGCGTAAATTAAGTATATAGTGAAACAGGCATTTTCATACATCGCAATTTTCCCAAGTTTGACATGTGTTTAAATTCTTCTTTCTCAGTTTCAAATGTTTGTGGCTGTCCACAGTATTATATGAATGTTCTTATCCTATTTGTTTCCATATTAATATGTATATTGAACTAATAAGTGTGTATGCACATACTCTAAACATTTTTATTTAAAAAAAAATGATAATAAAGATATATTTATATGTTTAAAAAAATATATAAAAATTAGCATTCAAAATCATTTAAATTCTTTTTTATAAAATATTTTCAAATGTTTCATGTTTTATGTTAAAAGTATGATATCATTAAATAGCCTAACTTTAGTTAAAACCATTGTTTCTGGGGAATAGTCAAAATAATCAATGATATCAAGATAAAAATAATCAGGGAACTCTTATTTGTCTTTTGAGCTACGATATCTTTAAAATCATATGTTTAAAATTCAATCAAGATATGTTTTTTCTTTAAAACAATAATATTTCTATATTAATAACATGCAAAAATTGAAATATAAAAAATTTTATTTAAAAATATCAAAATCTGTTCTTTTATTCCAATTCAACATCGTGGCAAAATATATGTAATTTTTACCTTTGAAAACTATCTTTTCATTAAATTAAATATATAAATAAATTTATGTGCTCATATCATTAGTGAAGCTTTAAGAATCATGTTTGTTAGAAGTTTTAAAAATCCCAAAATGATTTCAGTTAGATTTTAAAATAAATAAAATTTCAACGGAAAGAGAAAAACACAGTTTCCGAAGACATTTGAATTATACATATCTCAAAAATTATCTCAAATTATTGTGAGGTATGCTACTTGTTTATAATATTACCATACCCCCCATTTGTTATTTACTTCAAGAATAGAAGTAAAGGCTATATTAAAATTACAAATCCAGAGCGCTTTTGGACGTCAGTAAATCCTTCATCAGTGGCAATGTAAATTGTTTAAGATGTGTCGAACACAAGCTCTTATACACAGCCCACAACCGTGAGGCAAGTTTTGCATATTGTTCCTTTAAATTCAATTTTTATATAAATCTCGTCTGACAGTTTTGGGCTGAGTATAAGATCTAATGTTTGTCACATTTTAAACAATTTACATTGGCACTGATGAAGGATGTACTGACGTCCAAAAGGGCTTTAGACTTGTCATTTTAAGTACGTCATAAGTGGTGTTATTATTAAAGACCTTTCAATTTACCAAATTTGGTTGTCTTTATTTCCTTTTAAAGTTTTTGCTAAATTGACTTGTTTCCATATATTTTGAGCAAAGACTATAGTTCTGCAATGCATACAACGTTGACTACTAGTCAAAGGTCTAAACTTAGTATTCCATTTGGGATGTGAGTTATTTATAATGAACTCCAAATACACTAATCATTCAGGTTATACACACTGGATCACTACCGGCCGCACAAAAAGCTACCATAAACCCTAGGGTTGGTCGTGCGGTCTGGGTCTTCAACACTGGATCACTAAAATTGAAAATTTAGTTTTTATTTTTATAATGACCTAACGGTTTATAGTCTGGATTTTTTGTTCATGACTAAGCAGAATGATATTCTGTAAATATCCTGTAAATACAGAAGATAAGGATACTTCAGAATTATGAAGCTTAACTATAATTTATATATAAAATGTATCTCTTATTAAGGAGTCTACGTTAAATACAGAAGCAAAACAATTAAAAATATCATTTTCATTTTCCCAAGGATTTTATGATGTATGACGCTGATTTTTCATTGACGAGTAATATCATGAATGATATCCTGTAAATGTAGAATATAAAAAGACTGCATAGTTGTGAAGTTCAATTTTACTCTGGAATATTAAAAGACTATCGTCTCAGTTTAACGGACAAATCATCAATTAGTAAGGCGTTGATTCTTGATTCGAATTCTGATTACGACATCCATTCCTTACACAATTTTTGTAATTTTAAAATTATTTTTAATAATGTTTTATACGGATAAGGAACAGCGTTCTAACAATTTTATAATTAAATCTCTTAGGTCAAACATATTTTAATTTAATACAGGAATACATCTAAACACTGTTCTTTATAAAGTACTTATGTGCAGTGAAATTGCCTAGCTCTATATTGCTGCAAAAAACTCAATGTTTCTATATGCCATTATCATTAGAAGTGACTTTACACGGAACACAGGTGTTCATAGTCTGATAAAGAAGGGTCATAAATATAAGGATTTTTTTCTTTAAATGATGGTGAAACGTTTTTAACAAGCACTCATGTTTCCACTTAAAGAGAATAAACAGCGAAATGTGAGTATAACTTTTTTAGTGTTTTCTTTGAACTAAAATAACACGGAAAGCAAGTAATAAAAAATGTAATTGAAGTGTAAGAAAAGTTTTCCTTACACTAAAAACCATTATTTCACTATATAAATATATCATATTGCTAAAATGGAAACTGTGGGCTAATTTATTAATATTTCTTAAAATGATACTTTTTATGTATATTTAACGAAAAACATTGTACAACAGGCAAATGTCAATAAATCTCGTGCTTTCGAAACAATAAAATTTCTTATGTAAATTTTGTGCTTTTGAATTATTATTTAAATTTAATTATATGGACATTTATGCTTAAATGCATTGTTTATAATTTCGCATTGGAACTGAAACGAATAACTGAAATGAATTTAAATTTAAAATATCCTCTACAATTTGAATTTGCGAAAAAATTCAATCAACTGATAAATGAATCGTTTTCGAAACACTTGTTTTCTATAAAGCAGTAGAAATCATTAGCAGCAGTGCAAAGTACATTGTTTTGACATGTATAGTCAGTTTCACACAACATTTTAAGCTATGCCACACTATTAATTTTGAGTAATAGGCATTGCCTTTTACATCATTCCATAAATCCTGGTTAGTGCATTTAATGCAGCATATACCGTGCACTGGGTGCTGAAAGGCTATTGGATTAGGTGCCTGATTCGTATTATTTAATTTAATGAACTGTTGACCTCTTCTATTTATGTGAACAAGTTTTCACAACTCTAGCATCCTTAATCCAGTATTTCTTGGGAATGCAGTTAGTTAGTATTTTCATGCCACCAGCTATTACATTTTATACTCATTTCGTGATCTAAAGTAATATGTGAGGAATAACTGTGTACTTCATAAAATAGCCTGATGGTCAAAATTATTTAGCAACTCTATGTGCATTGGTTGATATTATTTAGTTTTATAGCCTTAAATTTCTATGTTCTGTACTCTCACCACTCACATTAAACATTTTTAACAATAAAGTTGAAATCACGGAACTTTGCATCATTCAGATATTTTTAAATTATGAATTTTGTGATTGTAAACAATCATATTAAAGTTTATGCGTTATTGATTAGTACACAATACCGAATACTGAAAATGGCGACTAGTATTTCATAAATTTTATTATCAAGTCAACCTTTTTACTTTCCATACATAATGTATGAGGAAAGTATTGTGATTGGGTTGGAAAATGGAATTCGAGTTTTCGACGGGAGGGCACGTTTCAAGCATCCCTGATCACGAATCAAACATTTTTGAGGTGATGTCTGTGTGTGTGTGTGAAAGTATGTGTGTGTGTGTGTGTGAAAGTATGTGGTGTCAGTGTGTCTGTGGTCACGATATCTCACGAACGGATGGAGCGATTCGAATGAAATTTGGTGTAAAAATCACAATCCGTGAATACTGGAAGCATATTGTTTTTCACGCAATCGAATGTTCAGAACCCCCCCCCCCCTAAATTTTCGAGTGAAATTTTGAGAAAATCATTAAAACATCAAAGCCTTTAATATAGCTACGCAAATAGACATTTTTCTTTAGAAAACTATTGACATAAACTTTAGAACGCTAGCATGAACTGTTCTTGAGATATTGCACATTTTTCAAATAAATTTATCGAAAAATCCCATCAATTAAAAAAATATATATTAACTGTTGAGAGATATGTTCACTTTTTATATGTAATATCATGCAATAAATTGGCTGGCATCATTTTAGTGGATATAGCTCGTTCCATTCATGAGAAGAGATACTTTGATAAATACTTTTGTATTTGAAAGCCAATAGTTATTTATCTGCAACAAGAATAACTTATTTCTCCTTCCATAACGCTTGGCGAGATTTTTGCGACGAATTTGGCGCAATGTCGCCAACTTAGCGAATTTTTCAAATGTTGGCAAATTAACGAAAATCTCGCCAAATAGTTAAAAATGACGCTAAATCAATGAAAATGACGACTCGTTGACGAAAATTCAATATCTTGAAAACAATATAAGTATCTACTATAAGAATAAGCTATTATTTTGCTGTAAAGGAAGTAAATTCATTGCATTATATAAGGAAAGTCATGTGCTGCCTACATCATATTTTTTTAGTTTTATATAGGATCAGTGCTTTGTGCGTTTTAGTTTTACCCGGGACTTTGTTTGAATATGGCTCAGCTGTTGAAGATTAATAATTTCTGTTTTCGACCTAATTTTCTCCGAACAGTGGCAATTTCTTCAAACAGCATGGAAAGAAGATAGCAGTCAAAATTTATGTATAGCACTATAGAAGATTTGCGAATAGTTTTTATTAGATCTGTGCAAACGTGTGAGCGTGTTAAATAGATGATTACAAAAATCCAGATAATATCATGGAAAACTATATTTTAAAATATTATGCAAAAATCTTGAATCAGGTGAAAGGTTTTGTAAGAACGGACTTTAAGATAGTAATCAAAAGTGAATTTTAAGTACTATTACCTACTTAAAACAAGTTTCCTAAAAATTGCTTCATTAAATAAAATTTAAGCCACAATCTCGCAATCCAATGATAGCATTATATGTAGCAGTTGTTCTATCTATAAAGAACATTGCTTAGAAATACAGAGCATTATTGCTTCGAAACTCAATGTTCTTAGCACCTTTTTAATTATGCGTGACTTTCGAAGCAGTACATGTACTCTACGTGAGGTGAAAAGAAACATCATAAGGGCTTTCCTTTTATTAAAGATGATGAAAATAATTGCAACAAGCACTCATATATCAACATAAGGACAAAAATCTGATGTGGGCAGCACATGACTTTCCCTGCAAACTTATATCTACGTTCTATTTATTTCAATTAAATTTAATTCACTTTTAATTCAATTTTCGTTCTCATTTGATAACTGGACTTATTTTCAAAGGTGGCGTGGAAAAATACGAAAAAAATTATTATATCTCGAGAACGGCTAGTCCTAATGTAATGGGGTTGGTCTTATTCTTTTCTTCGTTAAAAATCACGTATTAAACAAGCATTTAATGGATATATTTGAGCATACGTAGCTTTTTAGTTTAGATTTTGATAATTTTTGCGGGTCATTTTGTAAAAAAAGGCAGGTTATTTTTTTCTGAAGCGTACCAAAATCTAATCAGCACCAGGGTGACCTATACGTGACTCATCTACCGAATTTTGTGAAATTCGGTCCTTTAGTTTTTCAGCTACAGTGGATACAAGCTTTTGCGGGCCATTTCACAAAAAATGCGGGTTCTTTTTTTCCGAATCGTACCCTAAACTAATCAGCACCAGCCCCGCCCACAAGAGACTTGCCTACAAAATTTTGTGAAATTCGGTCCATTAGTTCTTTAGTTAGAGTGAATACAAAATCTGCACAGACAGACAGACACACAGACACACAGACAGACAGGCTCACAGACACACAGACACACAGACACACAATGACAGACACACAGACACACACACAGACACGCTAAAAATGGTTTTTTATTATTCTAGAGGTTTCGAAACGTGTAGATCCGTCGAAAACTCGAGTTGCGATTTTCGGCATGATTCCAATACTTTCCCTATACATTACCATGTATTGCAGGGAAAGTAATAAACAGCGAAAATAGAGTCCACTTTTTTAGGTTTTCCTTTGAACTGAAATAATACGGAAGTAATAAAAGGTATAATTGTATTTTTAGGAACATGTTCCCTAGTCTGAAAATATTTTTTTATATACAAAATATCTATTCAGACGGACGTAACTATTATGCAAGATGTTGTTTTTTGAAATGATCGTTTTTTACATAATATCTGATAGAATGAATTGCCCGTTGTTGCCCCGGTCAAAAATAAGTTGTTTTAAAGACATGTTTATGATATATGTTACTAAATTAAGAGTAATACCTAAATTAGTATTATCATTCATATAATCTTCAGTATATACAATCTATAATATATATAATTACAATAATAACTTCTTATATAGTTATATGATTTTAGAAATATTAGAAGGGATATAAATATTCTTATCCAATGATGAGTTTTTTGAATGGAAGGTTAAGTGTACACACACACACACACACACACACACACACACACACATATATATATATATATATATATATATATATATATATATATATATATATATATATATATATATATATATATATATATATATATATATATATATATAAATAAGAATTGAAAGATTTTAATCGAAAATTATGCATAAACTACTGTATGTACAAAAAAATCCATCTCTAGCATATCTGTTACAAATGAGTAACTATAGACCAAGACTAAGGATAAAGATAGAAGGTAACATATCACTACAATGGAAAGGGGGATGAGTAGAATATTAGGATACAAAATTCACAATTAAAAGTATATAAATATATTAAAAAGAAAACACGTCAAAAATGATAAAAGGCAATAATAATTAGCTCAAGATAAAAGATTAAGACATGGAGAACAATCAATTGAAACTACACAAAAAATGGCGGTTAGTTCGAAATTGCATTCTCATCAGGACAGCCATACAATTCGAATTAAAACCGATAGAATAGCCAGTTTCTGACAATAGCGATAGTATTTAACTGTATACACCATTGGAACTGTCTACTGGCTAGTGGAAGGAGAAAAATAAATCATTTGAATTACAAATCAGAAAAATAATACCTCCTCGAATAGAAATATGAACTCACAAGCATTGTTACCACGAGTAAGTTGAACAAGCGACTGAGCATTTCACCTCACTTCGTCAATGCGAGAGGGCACCGGAATGAATACATTTGAACGATACATATTATGTATGGAGACTTTCAAAAATAGTAATCAGTATAGGACTCAGGACAAGTGGAAAATAGTCATTCGAAAATAGTAAACAGTATTAGACTCAGGCCAAGTGGTAAGTTAGGTGATAAGAATGGGTGAATTCTCAAAATTGAGTTATCCAATCAAAGATAAATAATGTATGTGTAAAATTATTACGTGGTATATTTGAAATTATTAATAATATTATTTACAAATATTTCCGGATATTGGTAATTTTGACAAATGCGTTTAAGATTATTGATGTGGAGAAAGTGAAACCGAGGATCAGAAAGTCGATGTATTCGAAAGAGCTGGTTTAAAATGATGTTTCTAAACAATTGAATAGAATTACAAGTATGATATGATAGCATCTTAATGATAGTGAAGTTGTAAGAATCTTTTTTATCATATAGATTGGTGATTACATGATTATTGAGGATATATATATATATATATATATATATATATATATATATATATATATACCACATCCGTCCTTTTCCATTTCATTTTTATACAGCATTTCTCTAATGGTGATTCTCGGATGTATATTACAAGCAAAAATCAAAATCTTCAATTATATATATATAAATATATAAATAAATAATTATATAATATATATATATATATAATAAGAAAGCAAATTTATTAAGGAAATAGATTAATAATCACAGCAATTCCAATTTTCACAAACATTCCTTCCTAATAAATGTCGTATTGATATAAAAGCAACCGAAATTCAATACCCCCCTTGCTATTTATTACAAATTCAAAGCCGATTTGAATAAATATTATTAATGTGGGATCAGGAACTTTAAATTGAACTTCGATTGCTTCCTAACCCAATGCAGATAGAGAAGAGATTTTTCATTAAGAATTTGGATCTAAGCTTAATTAAATTTAGAAATACGCAAATGACTTTTTTTGTCCTAAAAAAAAAAATCAAAACGCAGAAATATATTAATATTTTTCTCGGCATTCCTCACTCTTTCCGATTTTTGAAATTGTTCATTATCACAAAGATCGATCATATTTATAAAGTGTCATTCACAAATTCGGCATGGGACTGCCTTTAAATGTCATAACCATTATAAACCATTAAATATATTAACAGATATGGGGTTAAATGTACCAGTGTAATACTGTCTAATATCCGGGTTTCCTGAGTTTGGTACCCACAAGCGCAGCTGGTACAGCTACAAGCCAATAAAAATTAATCTTATATAAGGCCAAAACTAATCTTCTATTTTTATTTTGTCATGAAGATGGTCAAACACTTATACATTTCATCAAAAAAGTACAATCTTCTTGTAATATATCAAACATACTTTTAAAATTATTATGAAATTTTGTATTCAAAATGGATCACAAAACAGTTAAATCCGGTAAACCGCTTATCAGTGGATTTAATCTAATATAATATAAAACATATCCATATTCATAAGCATTAATCGCAAATGTTTCTAAAGTTAATTATGTATTTAATAGTTTTTAATTATTTAAGTTAAATTCATATCTCAGTTATTATAAATCGTATGGACACACCAGTACCTGGAATTCTATTATTTACTTGCTATTCGTACATATTTAGTCAATGCTCGTAAAATTAATAAAAACCTCTTAATGTTTTCTTCTTAATGTGTCAGCTTAGGAAATAAATATTTATTGGAAGTGAAGTGAAGTACTGAAGCCGTAATTGATGCGAGAACAGTCCTTTAAAATAATACTACTATTGCGCTGTGAAGCAATTCAGGTGTAACAGACATTTTCGATTTATCATTTGGATTTCATTTAAACCTTATTTAATTTTAAAATACGTCTTTGATTATACGAAATACGAAAAAAAAAATCTAATTTCCTACGACTCTGTAAGGAAATTGACTTTCATTACAGACACAAATGCATTTTCTTATTCTTTTTTATTTCATGATTCATTAAATTGAGTTTAATTGCAAAAAATAACATGAATGCTTTTCTGATATTATATATAATTTGCATTTTTATTGTATTTTCGTGTCATTTGGGAAATTACAGCACTTTAAAGTCTTCAGCTCTTCAGGATTTCAAATACTAAAATGTAGCGAGAACGTTCATCTTGGAGTCATAGGGCTTGTCTTGCAATTTTGTTGTCAAAAATTACGTATAACATGTAATTGACACATTTGAGCATACGTAGTCTTTTATTTTATATTTTAGCATTTTTTAAGGCAGGTTCTGTAGTTTCAAATCATAGGAAAATCTAATCAGTACTAGAATATTCCGCAGGAGTTTCATCTGCCAAATTTTATAAAAAATTAGTCAATCAGTTTTTAGCACTTTACAACAAAGTTGAAAAGTGTTTATGACTTTGTTCATTCTGTCTGTCTGTCCGTTAGCACGATAACTGCCGTAAAAATGACTTAATCAAAATGAAATTTTAGTATGTTTTTCGACGGTCTGTAGAACCTATTGGAATATAAATGAATAATATTACCTAATTAGTTTTGGATTGAACCCGGGTTGAAAAAATGAAATGCATTGAGCCCTATGGGACCTAATTTTTCAAACATTTTTAAGCGGATTTAAAATTCACAAATTGCTTCGAAAATTTTAGGTAATATTCAAATTGTTCCATAAAATATATGAAAAAAAATTCAGCGAAATATATTCAGTAGTTTTTTAAATAAAAATTAAAATAATAATTGCACCTCTTATATGAAACGATCACGTGACCATGATATGAAAAGATCACATGACCCACTTCAAAATGATATATGGCAGTGGTTCCCAAACTTTCCGCTCCGCGGACCCCCTCAGAGAAAGAAAAAATTCGCGGACCCCTTAAAACCATATTGCAAGGGCGTGTTTCCATTGGATATGTACAACAAGCATAATTTAGTGTGAACAGTGAGGGAGAGGCGGGAGATGTTCGCTACGCCTCCCCCCCTCTATTCAAAGCTGACGTCATCCGGTCTCTAGTAGTATTAATGCTTGAAGTTACAAGTGCTTTGACGTCCGAGCTACATCAGAGTATCGTCACCGTTAATCATGGCATTGTGTCAAAACGAAACCTACTCCCAAACAATTTAATTCTGTTTGAAGATATAACCTATCAGTTTGAAATTAATTTCATGAATGTATTTAATTCAAAGTTATTTAGAAAAAAAGTTCATTATTATTTTATTTTAAAAAGTAAAATAAAAAAAGAGTGCAGAAAAATAGTGAGTTTTTCTTTTAAAGCTAACTATTTATTAGTTAAATATTGCGTGTTGTTCGCGGACCCCCTAAAACCTCGTCGCGGACCCCCAGGGGTCCGGGGACCCCAGTTTGGGAACCACTGATATATGGCATCCATCTTGTTTCAAAATCGTGATTTTTTTAAGTTCTTTTTAATTCATATTGAGTGTTGTATCCGTCCTAAAACTACTTTATTTTTGCTTAAATTCTGTGCATCTACATACTGAAACAACGCAATGACAATATATTTGAGTTTAAATGCTCATCTAAATTCGATTATTTCTACAACTAAGCCTATTTTTCACCTATGTAAAATGTAAACAGCAAAATATGTAGAATGAGTTGTATTAGAATTCCTGTATTTTTTTAACACAAAATAATTTAGTCCATGGAGTCTGCATGGCTGATATGGATGAAATATTAATTGATTTTAGAAAGAGAAGGACGATTTGTTTCGATGAAGTTTTAATCATAGAGTTTAATTATTTGTAGCTCCATGGCCTTAAATAAAATGTTTAAATAAAATAAATTATTATAGTATTGTGATGAATGAAATGAAAGTTATGAATGAAATCCTGTTTTTATAGAGAGATCCAGACATGTTATTTTTTCTATGACGTCATTTGAATTAATTTCAGTGTTTTCGACGAAGTTTTCAAATATAATAAATTATCGTAGTATTATGATAATTCTAAAACTATTACCGAGGAATGTATAACATTTTAGCGATGTTTAAACCAGGCAATTTATATTTCAATGCCGTCATTTGAATGAAGTTCATAATTTTCGATGAAGGTTTAAGTTTTCAAATATAATAAATTAATGCAGTATTGTGATAAGTTTCAAAATATTACCGAGGAATGTATTGCATTTTAGACTTGTTTAAATAGAATTGCATTGAAGTTGGAAAGTGCTTCATAATCAATGCTTTAAGCATGATTGATCTTTCTTGTTTTAATCTAGAGTGGATACGAATTTTTGGTCGGTCATTTGACAAAAAATAGGCAAGAATCGTACCAAAAATCTAATCAGCACCAGGGAAACCTACAAGTGACGTTTCTACCAAATTTTGTAAAATTTGGACAATTAGTTTTAAAACTACAGTGGATACATGCATTGCACAGACAGACGTACACACAATTACATTCCACAGATAAACACACAAACACACACACATTAACATCATTTACGCTAAAAATAGTTTTTTTGCGTTCTAGAGTACGCGGAACTGATAGATCCGTCAAAAACTCTTGTTGCTATTTTCGACACGATTCCAATATTTTCCCTATACATTACCATGTATTGTAGCGGTAGTAAAAAAGTAAATAAATTATGAATCAGATTTTAGAAATTGTTCATAATTCTAGAGATAGATCAGATTGATAAGATATATAAATTGACGTATTAGTTATTCTTAGATAAGTCCAGTAAAACAGTATTCAAAGTAATTGAAAATATCGGTCAACAAAGAGTGTAGTTTCAAATTTGATCCTACCAAAATATTGAAAGGTGCTTTAATTCTTTACCTGTTGGAAATAGGTGGGCAATGTAAATTGCAAAAATGTTGAAAGTAAGGTAGTAAATAAGACTACGTTGACGAAATACTTCTCTCATTGATTTTCATAAAGTTACATTTTTTAAATATTTATACGACCCCCTTAGACAAAGTTGGTCCATCAGAATTTTTTTTTTAATACAACAAGATCATTAAAAAAACCCGCATATCTGTATCTTTAAAATTGAACGAGTTATATTTAATTGAAAATTGAACATGGTGAATGGGGACCATATATCAAATTAGAAATGTAAATATGTGACATATCACAAAAAAGATAACTCTGGATGATAATACTCGTACACAGGATACCCAACCGCATAGTGAGTACCACTGCTTTATATGATCCCTGTCTGTGCAATGCTTGATTTAGATGCATTTGTGATAAAAAAGTTTGACACATATTAAATTATTTTTGATCTAAACAATTTCCATCGTCAATTTGTTTATGATCCCTACTTTCACTGGTGAAACAGCCTTTCACATGGTACGGTTTTCCTTTATCATAATTCATTTGATGTTAAAGATACAGATATGCGGTTTTTAGCATTTTACAACAAAGTTGAAAAGTGTTTATGACTTTGTTCATTCTGTCTGTCTGTCTGTCCGTTAGCATGATGACTGCCGTAAAAATGACTTAATCAAAATGAAATTTTAGTATGTTGTTCAGACGGTCTGTTGGACGGGATATAAATGACGGAATATAAATGAATAATATCACCAATTAGTTTTGGATTGAACCCGGGTTGAACAAATGAAATACATTGAGCCCTATGGAACCTAATTTTTCAAACATTTTTTAAGCGGATTTAAAATTCACAAATTGCTTCGAAAATGTTTGGTAATATTCAAATTGTTCCATAAAATATATAAAAAAAAATCAGCGAAATATATTCAGTAGTTTTTTAAATGAAAATTAAAATAAAATAATAAAATATATTATTCATTTATATTCCCATAGGTTCTACAGACCGTCTGAACAACATACTAAAATTTAATTTTGATGAAGTCATTTTTACGGCAGTTATCGTGCTAACGGACAGACAGACAAACAGAATGAACAAAGTCATAAACACTTTTCAACTTTGTTGTAAAGTGTTAATAAAGCGGTTTTAGGACGGATACAACACTCAATATGAATTAAAAACAACTTAAAAAAATCACTATTTTGAGACAAGATGGATGTCATATTTCATTTTGAAGTGGGTCGCGTGATCTTTTCATATCATGGTCAGGTGATCGCTTCATATAAGAGGTGTAATTATTATTTTAATTTTTATTTAAAAAACTACTGAATATATTTTGTTGAATTTTTGTTATATATTTTATGGAACAATTTGAATATTACCAAAATTTTCGAAGCAATTTGTGAATTTTCAATCTGCTTGAAAAATGTTTGAAAAATTAGGTTCCATTGGGTTCAATATATTTTATTTTTTCAACCCGGGTGCAATCCAAAACTAATTGGGTGATATTATTCATTTATATTCCTATAGGTCCTACAGACCGTCTGAACAACATACTAAAATTTCATTTTTTTAAGTCATTTTTACAGCAGTTATCGTCCTAACGGACAGATAGACAGACAGACAGACAGAATGAACAAAGTCATAAACACTTTTCAACTTTGTTGTAAAGAGTTAAAAATCAGAAAATAAAGAAAAAGTGAAACAGAAGGAAACCTCTTCAATAGTGGCGCGACAACTGAGACGGGTAGAGTAAAATCGTCGCTTTGCGCTGTCAGTTAGTGACTCAGTGAATAGACTGACTATCGTTCGGCCCACTTTTTGCAGAGGAGTGAGACAGACTAGAGTATTAAACATTTTCGTTATGCTCCCAGTTGTTTGCTATGCATGGAGTGAGTCTAACGTGTTTTATATTTTCTTTTTATTCTGTACAATCGTAATGTGTTATTTTGATTTTCCATTACTGAATTAATAGTCAAATATGGTAATTTTGCCAAACTCTAGTAAGAAACTCATTTCAGCTTTATTTGGAACGGATTTAGATAAATGCCAATGGTAGGAGTAGAACAGATGTATCTTCTAATACAATATTAGTATTTTCTTTTAGTATATACAAACGGGATCAGGATGTTTTATTCTACAGATCTGCAAATTGAGATCTACGAATTTGTCGGGATATCGCTGATATAGCAACTTTTCTTAAACGTTGCCAAAATTGATAAAATCGACTCTAAATCAATGAAATTAATTTTGTTTTGTTAGAAGAGAGTACTGAAACGATATTTCTGTAGCATTTGTCTGGCAGTCCAATCTTCCTACTCAGAAACACAGTTAGCGAATTTTAATATATCGCCAAATTGATAAGCGTGTTTGTAAATCCATAAAAATATCTTGAAAAAATTAAATTGAGCTAAATAAATGAAATTAATTGTATTTTGTTAGAGAGAGAGAGAGAGGGGACAGTATGGCGATGATGTTTCGTCAATTTATCGCCAAGTGGGAATGTCAGTTCTAGATTCGTACTTAGCGATAAATTTTGCGGTTTTTAAAATGCCGCTAAATTGAAGAAAATGTCGCCAAAATGATGAAATGAAGCTAAATTTATCAAAATGACACCGAGTCGATGAAAATTCAATATTTTGCATAATTAAGCACGGTTTCCTGGATAATCTCTGTTGTTTTGTGAGATATAAGAAATATATTTTACTCAATTTGTTTACAAACTTGACCAAGATGTTTTATTTTTTTTATCGAGCCTTGAGATTCTTATACATTTTTAGAAGAATTAAATTAAATATTTTAATAGAAAAATTTGAATAACAAAGTCATTTAGAATACTATAGTAATATACACATAATTGTAAATCTTAAGTTTCTTTATATTCTATTTTCCGTATGAAGAACGGTATACTGCTAATACTTTCTAAAAATGAAGGTTTATGTTTTTTTGTTTGTTTCTAAAAGTTAATTCCAAAAAGTTTTATGACATTTTACAATATTTCAACAGTTAAAATGTTATAACCATAGAGGTAAAACAATCTAGTCCTTTACCGTGTGTCACCTTTTATACTGTTCCATCGTCTTCCACATGATCATCCTCTGTTGCTTCGTATTTTCTTCTTTCACCAGTGAAGCAATTTCATCATCTTCTAGACGGTGATCATTTTCATCCTGCCTCATTCGCTCATCAACATCACAGTCAGTAGTTTACTCGCAGTTTGGAAATCTCTTAAGTCCACTAGACCAGAATTCACTGGTCTAGTGGTTTTACTTTATCTTGAGATTTATTTCCTGAATGGCTAAACAACATTCTCCAGGAATGAGCTAAGCTTATAGGCTGGATATCATTCCAAGATACGGTAATCCACTCCACAGCGTCCAAGTAAATATTTTTAACTTTTCGATCATGTTACACCCTTCACCAATAGCTAAGACTAGTGATGAAGTAAGTTTATACTTGTATGTTTTCTACAATGATGCGAGAATGTCCTGATCCATTTGCTGATATAATGAAGTTGCATTTGAAAAGAGAAAAATGGCTCTAATGTCTCCGCTTTACAATTGTTCGGCTTCAGAATTGTCTTCGATCAGAAATGCTTACCGTGGCAGTTTTGATTTCATAAAATTTTCCGTCGAAGAAACAACCTATTGCTAAAATCAGTTCTCAAAATTTCCTATCCATCCATGCATTTGATTGGCTTCTATGCCAAACAGGCTGGTCAATGCAAGTGCCACTCTTATTTGTGTACTATTTTATATTTTAAATGCTATAGGATGCAGCTGAGTGACAGTCTCAGTTTGTGTTCGCCTTTTGAGTGGCTGCATGCCAGGACCGTAACTCTATCTTCATTTCCTTTATAGCCCGGAGCAGTTTTCTCATCCCTAAATGCAAGTGTTGTTGAAGGTCACATTCAAAAATTTAGATTGGTCTCATCGCAGCTGTAAATTTTATCTCTAGAGAGACCGTTTTCAATCAATTTGTAAAAACTGTCCGGAAATCTGCAGACAATATCCATGTCAGCGGAAAGTTTCCCCCATATTGTTTGTTCCCAGAATGGAACCATCCTCGAATCATGCAGTTCATAATGGAAATAAGTAGAATGCGAAAAATGACACGTTATATTCCGGTTTTATTTATAAGATTTACAGAGTGTTGAATCATCTAGACTTAAGTTATCTGGGTTTTACTGTACTAAACACTACATCTTCCTCTTGTGTCAGATAAAAACAGATTACTAACACTAGCGCACGACATCTAGATATAATTACCAAATCGTTATGATATTTTCATGCTTTTCATCTATAAGATTTTTATCTTCTCTCTTCACTCCAAGATCAACATCTTTATAATATTCATTCATTTCTGCAAAATGAAATTGTTAAACACAAATATTTCTATGAGCACAGGCTAAAAAGTTGATTTATTATTTTAAACATGGTCGTAAATAAAGTGTAAAGTTTAATTTAGCCACCATCTATATAATAAAAGGCAATGTCTGTGTGTCTGTCTGTCTGTGTCTGTGTGTCTTATACACTATAGATTAAGCGACCGCGCGTTTGAGAGCTACGAAATTTGGCAATCGAGGCCCGGGGATGGGGGTGGGGAAGGGGACACGTGAAAACCGATTTTTAAAATTTTAATAATTTTCTTTGTTATTTAATGTTTTATGCGATTTCGATCGTTTTCCCCTTTTTTCCTCTTTTTCCCCACCATCCAGACATCGTAGAAAAAAACAAATCACACCACCGGAAAGAGCAGACAATTGCAAGTAAAAAAGTATCAATTTCAAATCTCAATTTCACTATCTAATATTTTTTAAAGCTTTTAAAACAAAAGTCACTTTAAGCTAAAAAAAACGATTTTTGGTTTTTAAATTCTCGCATAGTAGAAAGTATTCATAATTTCGACTAATAATTTACATTTTTAGAAAGATCAAACATCTGGCTTTCTTACAAGCCCAATCTGGTCAAGAAATAATTAAAATTGGCCGCTGGATCGGAATTTTAAAGGAGTCATGATTTTAAAATTCATCGGCGGGCTAAAAAAGTTCCCATTTCCGATCGCCTGTTTGCCCCAAGCCCGCGTTTCAATGGCGCCTGTTTGTATCTGGAGGGGACGTCACGGTTCTGAATATGCATAGCGATGGGTGGGACAATTGAAAACCGAATTAGTGTTTGTTTTCCGTTTCCATGGAGATCACGCTTCCGGTTTTAAATAAATTAAGAGCTTAGTATATATATTGTAGAAATTATTATATTTATATTTTAAATGATGGAACGATATGGATTTTTTAAATGGATATTTTAATTTTTGGATATTTTAAATGGATATTTTAATTTTATAGATATTTTAATTTTATGCATATTTTAAATGATGGAACAGTGGAACGATTGAATGAAGATGATGGAATTAAGAGCTTAGCATAAGGTCATTATTAAATGTAAATTAGCGCGCGGGAATTTAGCGGTAGGCCCGGGTTCGATTCCCGCCCCTGCCAAAACTGCCTCCGTGTTCACGCGCAATACGATCACTTTAAACATGTGGGTCCGTAAGTCCTTCCGAGAGGTTGGTGTTAGGGGAAGGAGGGTACGGATGCTCCAGAGATTATTTTCAAGGACAATGCCAAAATTTCTTCTTACGATCTTTCGTTCAATAATTAATAGTTTGCTTTCAGTAGATTTATTAAATTGCCAAATTTCGCCGCCATATAATACTATGGGTCGTATCAAAGTTTTATAAATATTTAATTTTGGTGGTATAGTTAAGTAATCGTGTTTTATGTTGGCTTTTAGGCCAAAGTAACATATGTTTGCCATCATCAAGCGATTATTACTTTCAGTTCTGATTTTATTTTTAATGGTTACTGTCATTCCAAGGTATTTAAACTATCTGACTCCCTCAAACGAATAAAGATTCACCTGTAGAGGCAGAGTATCAGTACTTCCCTTGGTTATCTCCAGAAACTTTGTCTTCTTTTAGTTAATAGTTAGTCCCATATCTCTAGCTGCAGACTCAGGATCAAAAAGGCCTCAATGACAGATTGCCGGGAACTCCCAATAATCTAGAGATCGTCGCCATAATCTAAATTATTCAAGGATCTTTGAAAAATGATTTCTTTTGTTTCAATACATTCATCTCTGATGGCTTTCTCCAGGGTAAAGCTAAATGGTAGGAATGTAAGGGAATCACACTGTCACAGTACCCTTATAGGTGTAGAGGGCCTCATATAATTCATTCTGAATTTTGATCTTACTTTTAACTCTTCGGAGTGTCAATCTAATCAAAATGATTACTTTTGCAGGAATTCCCAATTTTTCCATTGCAGGGACCAACCCTTAGCCTTGTTTAAAAAGAGAAGAACGCAAGACAATGAAAGTGACATGGCGAAAGCGGTGCAGAATTTATCAACCTTAGGTGCAATTCGGGAGACCCAGGTTCTATTCCAGTGGTATTCTAGCTAAGTGCTGTTTAAAGTTAAAATTCATTCTGATACTCTGCATTTCACCCCCGTATATGCATTTAAAAATCGATTGGAATTAAACAGCAAAATATATTTGGAGCAGAAATATTTTCTGCGATAAAAAAAATAAAAGGAAATTTTAATGAATCTTCTGACAAATATTAATACTCACTTAAAGCATCATTAACTGGAAACTCCATAAATGAAAGCAATTAATCAGAACGTCGACTCTTTTGCATTGATTTAATTAGAGCAATATATTCAAGCGATGTTATTTATATAATGCTATAATATAAGGCACGTTAAAATAAATTGCTTAAATTTATTGGTTTAAGAAGGTACTGCTTTATGATCTTTCATCATCGTCTTTTCAAAAAATACAAGCTGGTTAGGTGTACTGACTCGTAAAACTACTATTTTACCATTTATATAGAGTTAAATAGAGTTCTAGTTTTCTTAATAACTGCTTCCATTTTTACGTAGAATACGGTGAAAATGGTGATGGTGGCAAAGGTAAAATTGGATTTTTTTTCCTTTTTGTTTTTTTATGCGAGCAACATAAGAAGTAATTAGGAATGTTTGAACAACAGAATTGAAAATTTGTCTATTCTGAAGTAACCGGCGTTATGAACGTTATACTATATCTTATCTAGTACTGATAGATGTATATAATAAAATTGCTCTATAAACTTATATTATATATATATAACTAAACATTATTACCTCCAGATTCATTTGATTATTAGGTAGACATGAGAAACGTAAATAAGCACAAATAACACGATAATGAAGCATACAGCTGTTTCGAGGATACGCTGGATCCCCTTCGTCAGTGCAAGAGAACCAACAAATCCGAATTTCAAAAGAGGAATGAAGGCAGATGACAGAAGCAGATGGCATTATATACAAAGCACCTAGATTAGGAGAGAGATAATTTAGAAAGCAGCAGAAAGAGTCGACCTATCTATCAGAATACGAGAAATAACAACACAAGATTGACGTGTGTTAAAACACAATAGAAATAGCCCGACAAGACAAATCAAGTCTGAACAAAGGGTAACTGAAACCCACTCAACAAGACGAACGGTTTAAAAGACATAAAACAGCCATAAAGGAATAGAAAAAAGAAAGCGGAATTATATTTTTCTTTTTATTTATTTTTTCTCTTCTATTATTTTATTTTCCAGGGTACTCCGCCAGACTGCGGACACAAATGGAGTACTGGATAGGCCTTAAACAAAATAATAGAATTCGTCTGGTTGTGTAAGGCTTCAAAGAAATCAAAAACATAGATCGACATGCATTTATTTCTATATGATCTTTGTTGTAAAAATCTTAAAATGGTGGTCAAATTGATAGCAATTGCAGCGTTTCTTGAGTGATATGAAGAGCCATCTTTGATAACATAAATATGTATTAACAAACTTAAATAGCTATCTTTTGTTGTATAATAAATTAGAATTCACGTCTTGCGACAATACATACATAGCATACATATATCCACTACCATAATGCTTTCCTCCTTTTCCCGTCTCAATTTGCCGTAACCATCCATTTCACACTAATTTATACTCACACTTTTACCCGTTACGGTCCACAGTTACAGCTTCACCTTAAGCTTAAGTTACAGTTAGTTGAAGGAAAATTGTTTACCAGCAAGCCCCCCCCCCCGGTATTTTACTTCAGTTAACAACCTTAAAAATATAGATATACAAGTAGAACCATGACATTACATAACATTTAATGTTTGTTTTAATCTTAACTGCTTATCTTTACTTACAGCTTTAGTTAACATATCTGCTAGATTGTCATTACGCAATACATAAATAAGTTCAAAATTTTGAGATTCTAAGTTCTTATTTACAAAACTTACTTTACAAATAATGTGGTCTAATCTGTTTGAAGTTACTCTGCTTTCACAAATGAAAATCGAAGATTTGTTACCAAAATAAAGTTTTACATTCACTAAAGTCTTAAGTAAAAGTTCGTCAAAAAATAATTGTAAAGAAATCCCTTTTTTCATACAGCTTACCAATGCAGATACTTCGGGATCACAAGTTGATAGAAATACAGTGTCCTGCGATTTAGAAGTCCAACTAATTAGACTTGAGCCAATTTTATAAAAAAAACCTGTTGTTGACTTCTGATTTGGTTTCTTACGTCTCCAATTAGCGTCTGCATTTCCTGAAAGAGTAAAATCCCGTTTAACGTATACCAATCCTTGGTTTTTAGTTCCTTTTATATATATCTAAGAATTCTCTTAAGGGGACGGTGGACGTTGAAATCTTTTTTATTTATTTATTGACTTAGAAACATGAAAATTTGCATAAGTATTCCTCTTAACATTACTATATAAAGTATCATTCATATTTTTCAATTTTGTTATAATTTTGTATTTTTTTTTAATTTTAATTTTTTTTAACGGAAATTTGAAAATGCTCCTTGCGTGCCATTTGTTCACAGTTTTGATTAATTTTATATTATGATCACTCAAAAACATATTTTGAACAAATTTGGGTATTCATTTTTAAATCCATTAGAAAGTTAATTTTTTAAAAATATTTTTCTGCATCAAAACTTAATTTTCATCATTTAATTAGGTTCTTATTCACTTTTAATTACCTTAATAAGGTCCAATTATAAAATGCATACCCAGTTTCATTAAAAAGTATGAAAGGTGTCTTCTTGCCAAATTTCATGCATCTCAAACAAAAATTAAGACGCATGGAGTATTTTAAAAATGTAAAACCTTTGAAAATTTCGTTTCGAAAAAAATGCATGTAATCTTTTGCTTACGGGTGGTACAGCGTACATCCCAAACGAAGAACCTTCCAAAAAGACATTTAATTGACATACCCTATCCCAAACAGTTCGATCCCTCTTTGCAGGTAGTGGCGTCCATGGAAATCGCCGACAGAAACATTGCTGCAGCAGGTGCAATGTTTCTGTCGGCGATTTCCATGGACGCCAATGCCTGCAAAGGGAGATCGAACTGTTTGGGATAGGGTATGTGGAATACCTGTCTTTTTGGAAGGTTCTTCGTCTGGGATGGATGCTGTCTACTCGTAAGCAAAAGGTTAAATGTGTAAAATAATGTTATATATTAAAAAGAATAAACTTTTTTAGTCGATTTTTGTTCATTTCAACGTCCACTGTCCCCTTAACAGCAGTCATATGTATAACTCTTGGATCCTTATTGTACTTTGGCAAGGTTGCTAAAGCATACGCGATGTCCGGCCTTAATTTCATTCCAAGGTACAATAATGATTTCCTGATATTTGAGTGGATCACATCTCTCTGAAGTTTCATAATTGTCAAAGTCCACATTTGTGTCCATTGGTGTTGCAACACAGTTACAATCTTGCATTTTAAATCTCTTTAATATTTCATCTACATAAGCTTCTTGTTTGATGATCATATAATTTTCTTTTACTGAGATTTCTAATCCTAGGAAATTTTTCATATTAATATTTTCCTTTAGTTTAAAATTTTCTCTCAATTTCCTAATTACATAATCTAAAATTTCACCATCAGAATTTATAATTATCAGATCATCTACGTAAATTCCAATGATTAATTGAGAATTTCCCTTCAAGTTTAAAATTTTCTCTCAATTTCCTAATTACATAATCTAAAATTTCACCATCAGAATTTATAATTATCAGATCATCTACGTAAATTCCAATGATTAATTGAGAATTTCCCTTCACGTAGTTGAAAACACACTTGTCAGATGTAAAGACTTTGAATTCGCACTTTAGTAAGTTAGTGGATGAAGTTTCATACCACAATTTACCAGACTGTTTTAACCCGTAAATAGCTTAGTTTAATTTACACACCATAAACATTTTTTCTTTCTACGCTCATATTCTTTGGGTTCTTCCATATAAATAGTCTCAGTTCACTTTCCATACAAATAAGCAGTTTCAACATCATAAAAATAATTTTTTCCAATTCTTCATAAATTCAAATGATAAAAGTGTTTTTAAGCTATCAGTTTTAATAACTGCTAAAAAAGTTTCAGTATAATCTACTCCAATCCTCTGAGAACCCGATTGTTAATAATCGCGTTTTATATATAATGTTAAATGCTTCTGGGATGTTTTTAATGCTGTACACCCATTTACAGTTTATTGGTTTGATTCCTTCTAGAATATTTTCATAAGTCCAAACATTACGAAATTTTAGCGATTCCATTTCTTTATCCACTGCTTCTATCCAATTTTCCCTTTCATCAGAACATACAGCTTCTTCATAACTTGACGGTATATTTCGTCGATCTCTCGCGTTTAGTATGGTTTGATCCGGATAATAATCTGGATCTACAGCTGCATCATCATTTTCAAATAATTCATTATAATTTATAATTTTAGTGCGAGGTCTTAAACTATGAGTTGTACAACCATCATCAGGATCTTGATCATGTCCCGGTTGATCGGTTTCAACACTAGTCGATTCTTCTTCATCTGCATCAAAATTGTCTTCTTCAAACAGATTTTTACCAAAATCTAAGATTTTTGCCGGATAATCTGAATATATACGATTTTGTTCCAACATTTCATTTCCCTTAGTTTCTTAAAGGAATCTACCATCTCGAGATTCCACTATGTCCTGATTTTTAGGATTCCAGATTCTATATGCTTTTCTTGATTCAGAATATCCCACGAATATTCTAATGTCTGTAATTTTATCAAACTTGCTTCTTTTGTGCTGTGGTGTCCAATAATGAACCTGTCATCCAAAAACTCAAAAGTGTGAAACACTTGATTTCCTTCCTGTAAAAAGTTCCTCTGGTGTGCATTTATTTTGTGATTTTGAAGGAGTTCTGTTTTTTATATACGTAAATGTATTCATGGCCTCTGCACAAAATTTGATATGTAAATTAGCTTCTATTAATAAGACTCGCGTATCTTCAATTAAAGTTCTGTTTGCTCTTTCACTTCGACCATTTTGACTTGGTGAGAAGTATGTTGTTTTTTGATAATCAATACCTTTACATTTACAAAGGTGGTCCAATTCTCCATTTAACAATTCCGTTCCATTATCACTCCTGATTTTCTGAACATTTTTTTGGTACTGCTTTCAAGTTTAAATACCAAATATTTGAATGTTTCGAAAACATCCGCTTTTGACTTTAGAAATTTTGTAAATGCTTTCCTTGGAAAATCGTCCACTACTGTTACAACATATTTAGCTCCTTCAAAAGAAGCTTCTTGTATTGGACCGATTAAGTCCATATGGAGAAGTTCCAACGGCATTTTTGATTGCTCACCAATTACTTCTGTAAATGGTTTTCTAGCGTATTTTGCTTGAATGCAAGTAATACAATCAGTCGAATTTGAGTCTTGCTTACACTCGAAGTTATATACCATTAAATTTTTTAACATAAGCATCAAATATCTTTCATTAATATGGCCTAATCGTTTATGCCACATTTCCCAAGTGCTTTTACCTGCTTTGTAAATAAAATTCTTATCCTTGATCGCTTTCAAATCAGCAAATTAAAATTCCTATTGTTCTGTACTTAATATTGTATTGCCTTTCCTATCTAAAATATGCCCTTCAGATTCATCAAATAAAACATTCATATTATCATCTGTCAATTTTCGAACAGATATCGGATTACTTTCTAGTTTAGGTACATAAACTAACTACATCCTTTAGCACTATATCTGAATTAAAATTTCCACTTTATTTTCGTAATGTCACGGATCTTTGTGCTTGAGAAGATATCCTGCTATCGTCAGTTAACAAAATATTTCTTTTATCTTCTTGTACTTCATTTAAGCAGTTAAGATTTTCAGTCATGTGACTAGTCGCTCCACTGTCGAAGATCCATCTGGCTTGTAATGCACCTTCTGTAGCTTTTAAAGCTCTTTTCGATCCATTTTTATCGCACATAATTTTCATCGCATTTGATTTCAAAAATCCTCTCTGGTTTGCTTGTTTAGAACTATCCTTCAAGAAACTTGATTTTTGTTGATTAGCTTTATTATGCGAACAATTCACGGCTTTATGACCTGTTTTATTACAAATATAGCATAACATTTTCCTACTATAAGTTTGTTCGAATCGCTTTGGTTCATCGTATTATATCGGACTTCTATATCCTCTGCTATTCTGTACTCTAAAATCATGCGAGATTGCTTTTTCAGCTTCGTTAGATCTTTCCTCGTGCAACTTGAAAATTCGACGAACATCATAAATGGTAGCTTCCTGAAAGTTGTCAAACTGCATTGTGATTAAATTATACTTTGGAGAGAGTCTCCTGATCAAAGTCCTTATAAATTCTTCCTCATCTATATTTGCACCCAGTATACGTGCACCTTTCAGTAATTTCTCGACTCTCAACAGATAGTCTTTCCAGTTTTCGTTCCTTTCCATCTGTAATCGTGACACATTAATTCTCGCTTCTATTCTTCTTCTCAGATCACCTTCATACCTGTTGCTTAGGGAAGTCCAAATTTCCTTGGCAGTATTATAAACAAGAATCAAGCAAACTTGCATATCACTTAACGTGCATGCAATAATTCCTCTTGCTTGAGAATCATATTTCTTCCACTCAGTTAGTTCTTCTTCCTTTTCTGGCGGATTATCAGTTGGATACAAGCCTAATCATTTTCCCTCAAGTATACATTTAATACAGTAGTTCCAGCTATTGAAGTTTTTCCCGTAAAATCTAGGAATTGCTTGCTCCGCCATTTTTGAACAGTAGCGCTTACTACGCACTTTTAATTGAGTGTAGAGACTGGTCCCATAACCCTTTCCACCGTTTCTTGAGTGCTATATAGAGCCATCTTTGGTAACATAAATATTTATTAACAAACTTAAATAGCTATCTTAGGTTGCATATAAATTAGAATTAAAAAGTTTCCCCAACCAGCAAATCGCTTTATTATATTTCCTACGACAAGATATTTTCTATAGTCACTAACAATCCAAGAAAGCACAATTTGGATCAATCCAAGAAATACCTATTTTAATATATTCTTATTTTCTGTTTCTATTAAGTCACCAGAATGGTCAAGTAAATAGTGTAATAATTTAACCATTAAAGTGCAATTTTACTTGGCAATTATATTACATAGAAAATCACAGTTTGTAAATCATTTCAGAACATTCTGTTAAAGGAAACAAGAAAATTGTTAAAATGGGAAATCTATGTAGCATTTGTCCCAATTGTTTTCACTTGATATTTTGAAGTGAAACTCCTTAAGGCACAGAAGCAAAAGTTTATTTAATAACAAGAAAGATCAATCATGCTTAAGGCATTGATTATGAAACACTTTAATACTTCAATGCAATTTTATTTAAACATCTCTAAAATGCAATACATTCCTCGGTAATATTTTAAAACTTATCAAAATACTTATCAAAAAAATAACAAGAAAACTGATAATGGAAAATCAGTTTAGCATTCGTCCAAGTTGGTTTTCAGTTGATATTTTGAAATGAAACTCCGTACGACACGGTAGTGCAAGTTTATTTAACAAGTATCTCAAAATAACAAAAAAGTGAAACGGAAGTGAACCTCCTTCAATAGTGGCCTGGCAACTGAGACGGGTAGAGTAAAAATGTTGGTTTGTACTTTCTGTTACGCTCGCCAGTGAGTCAGTGAATGGAGTGGCTGTTGTTCCCCCTACTCTTTACAGAGCAGTAAGTGGGGTTTTGTTAAACATTTTCGTTATGCTCCAAGTTGTTTGTTATGCATCATCGAGTGAATGTAACTTGTTTTATATTTTCGCTTTATTCTAAACAATTGTAATGTGTTATTGTGATTTTCCGTTACTGAATTAATAGTTAAATATGGTAATTATGCCAAACTCTTGTAAGGAAATCATTTCAGCTTTCCTCGGAACGGAATTAGATAAATGTCAATGGTTTTTTGTGGTCATTTCAATGTAAATTTTATTTCTCCAACAGCACAGTCACTTATTAAATTATTAAACATAAAATTTAAATTAAAAATTCATAATGATCCAGCAGTATCCACCACGAATTCTAGAACTACGACTGGCGAAATATTTTCTAAATATTTAGAACAGTTATAATCGATGAATTTATGTATCGTATCTCAGTTATCATACACCAATAATTTCAGTTACTATAAGGAAACGGATACTTCCATTCTCAAATTACGTTTTATTTCAAATGGTATTAATAACCCCAACATTAAAATTTTGTGGTATTAATAGTTTTTCGTTTCACATATCATATTATCTGTATCATACTTTTATACATTATATAGTGTGTAGTATATATTTAAAAAAGTGGCGCGTTAAATTTGGTAAATTCAAAATATAAGTACATTTACTATTGTTACACAATTTCACTGATAACTCCATTCCCCTTGCATCGCCTTAAGTGTCACATCTAACACGTGTGTGGGCCACTCACTCATTTTTAACACTTTACAACAAAGTTGAAAAGTGTTTATGGCTTTGTTCATTCTGTCTGTTTGTCTGTCTGTCTGTCTGTCCGTTAGCACGATAACTGCCGTAAAAATGACTTAATCAAAATGAAAATTTAGTATGCTGTTCAGACGGTCTGTAGGACCTATGGGAATATAAATGAATAATATCACCCAATTAGTTTTGGATTGAACCCGGGTTGAAAAAATGAAATACATTGAGCCCTATGGGACCTAATTTTTCAAACATTTTTTAAGCGGATTTAAAATTCACAAATTGCTTCGAAAATTTTAGGTAATATTCAAATTGTTCCATAAAATATATAAAAAAAATTCAGCGCAATATATTCAGTAATTTTTTAAATACAAATTAAAATAATAATTGCACCTCCTATATGAAACGATCACGTGACCATGGCATGAAAAGATCACATGACTCACTTCAAAATGATATATGGCATCCAGCTTGTTTCAGAATCGTGATTTTTTTAAGTTCTTTTAAATTCATATTGAGTGTCGTATCCGTCCTAAAACTACTTTATTTCTGTTTAAATTCTCTGCATCTACATACTGAAACAACGCAAATTCAATATATTTGAGTTTAAATGATTATCCAAATTTGATTATTTCTACAATGAAGCCTATTTTTCACTTATGTAAAATGTAAACAGCAAAATATGTAGAATGAGTTGTATTAGAATTGCTGTATTTCTTTAACACAAAAGTATTTAGCTCATGGAGTCTGCATAGCTGATATGAACGGAATATTCATTGATTTTACAGAAAGAAGGACGATTCTTTTCGATGAAGTTTTAAGCATAGAGTTTAATTATTTGTAGCTCCATGGCCTTAATAAAAGTAACAGAAAGAAGGGGAAACTTTATGTTAGGAAAATACCAAAATCATTTCAAACAATGTTTCAGGTGGAATTAAGGTAAAAAAAATATAATGCAGTTATGTATTTCTGTTGAAAAAAGCTAATTCTGAAGAAGAAAAGTATCAGTGAAAGTGCAATTGAAATCATAACTTAAACAATAATGAATATTCCTACGTATACAAATTTATTTTACCATCCAATTTATTTTTGTCACTTATATTGTATACCCGGTTTTGCTACTAGGAAAAATACTCATTACTTTTAATCGTAATTAAGAAACATTATCTTAAAAAGAATCAAAAATACATATGCAGTAGAAGTCCTAAAATAGGCAAATGGAAAATTTAAACAATTATATATCTCCAGACAAAGTAGTAACTAGTCCCTTTTAGAGAATAATCTTGTGCTACAGGATTGTCTCTCGCACTCGTTCCCGTAAGTGACAGTAAGCGACAGTAAGTTCAAGTAAGCGGCAGAGGAATAAGATGCCCATTGTAGAAGCATCTTGTTCCTCGAAATAAATGCAGGGTTTCCTAAGCATTCAGTCCTTCACTGTGTGTCACCTTTATTACTGTTCCATCGTCTCCCACTTGATCATTCTCTGTTCCTTCAACTTCTCTTCTTTCACGACTGCAACAATTCCATCATCTCCTAGACGGTGATCATTTTTATCCTGCCTCATCCGCTTATCAACACCACCGTCAATAGTTGACCTAGAAATATCCTCATTAAGTTCATTAAACCAGAATTTACTCACCTAGTGGTTTTACTTTATTTTGGGACTCATTTTCTGAATGGTCAAACAACTTTCTAGGAATAAGCTTATAGGCTGGATATTATCCCAAGATTCGGTAATAGATCCCACAGCGTCTGAGTTAACTTTTTTAACTTTTCGATCATGTTACACCCTTCCTCAATAGCTAAGACTAGCAATGAAGTAAGTTTATACCTTTTTTTCTACATACAATGATGCGAGAACACTCTGATCCACTGGCTGACACAATGAAGTTACATTTGAAGAGAGAAAAATGGCTCAAATGGATCTGTCTTAGAATTGTTCGGCATCAGGAGTGTTTTCGATGAAAAATGCTTTCTGTGTGCAGAGTCTTGGATTTCATAAACTTTTCTATCGAAGGAGCAAACTGTTGCTAAAATCAATTCTTAAATATTGCCCCATCAATTCATACATTCGTTTAGGTTGTATACCAAACAGGCAGGTCGATGCAAGTGATATTCTTATTTGTGTTCCTTTTTATATTTTTAAATACTCTGTGATTTTTTGCCTTCTCTATAAGTGTCAGACCCAGTTTGAGTTCGCCTGTTGCGTAACTGCATGCCAGGATCGTTACTCTAGCTTAAATTCATTTATAACCCGGGGCAGATTTCTCATACCTAAATTCAAGTGCTCTCTTGAAGGTAACATTCAAACATTCGGTTCGTTCTTATCGCAGCTGCAAATTTTATCTCTAGAGAGACCGTTTTCAACGAAAACTGTCCGGAAATCTACAGACAATCTCCATGTCAGCGGAAACATTGCTCCACATAGTGTTCCAAGAATGGAATCATCCTCGATCAGTTCATAGTGGAAATAAGAAGAAAACAAAAAATGACGCGTTCGATTCATGTTTAATTTATGATGAGTTTTACGGAGTCTCGAGCGTTATCCAGAGGCAACTTTGTGGGGGTTTACTGTACTAAAACTCACAGCAGGACAACAACTGACACAACAGGAACATGTGTACGTACATCTTCCTGTTGTGTCAGATAGAAACCGATTATTTACACTAGCGATACATAGATATAATTATCAAATCATTATGATCATTTCAAATTTTTCATCTATAAGATTTTTATCTTCTCTCTAACTCCATGATTAATTTCTCTAACTTCATGATTTGTATCTTCTCTCTAATACTCATTCATTTCCGCAAAATGAAATTATTAAACAAAAATATTTTGTGCTCAGGCTAAAAATTTGACTTATATTTATTATTTTTAATATGGTTGTAAATAAAAAGTAAAACCAACATTAAATTTAGCCACCATTTTAAATATCTCGAAAATCTTTGAACAAGAATAAACTTTTTTATCAATTTATGTTCTTTTTCTAATGTAGAATTGTATTGTCAATCATTGTTCACTTGATATATATGAAAATAATTTGAATTTATATTGCGCGTTTATCGTACTTTCTTTATTTCAAGTGGATCTAATAAAGTCAATGCAAAAAACAATCACGTAGATTGGAATCAAGAAGCTGTAAAAGGCATAGTTGCTTTTAAGTCACGATAATCAACTTTGTATCATTTAAGCAATAATTAGAAATATTCTATTATTTGCAGAAATAACATGTTTTCAAGAAAATTCTGTATTTATAAAGTTCTAGCATTTAAGCATTAAAACATGTCACTATATTTATAAAATATGTTAAGAAATTTGTGGTGTGCCCGAAGTAGTATAACTATTACTACATCTGTGTACGAGCCTCGGTTAGTATCCCTGATTCCATCCCATTATTTTGTAACTCAAAGTATTAAATTCTCAGTCCAAATTAAAATACGAGGTACCATAAGGCTACCGAAAGAGTGGTTTGGGTCAACACCTCCGTCGGTAGAGGCGGCAAATATGCCTTTCTTTAAAGAAAGGAGAATGCAAGATGGTGTCTCAAGTGGTTGTCTTACATGAAGAAGATAGTGTAGCTAATGTGGGAGCAATCCGCAAGATCATGGTGCCATACCGGTTTCAGCCAATTATTATCTTAAGTTCAAAGTATGTTTGGTGCCCAAACGAAAAATGCAATGTTATAACTTCCTACAGGAGTTAGGAACCAACCTTTCTTCTTCTTTTTCTACAGCCTAGGGCAGGTCAAGGCCGTCCCAAGCAGTTTTTGCCAGCTGGATCTATCAGACGCCACACTTCTCCACTTGTTAATTCCCAAAAGTCTGAGGTCTTTCTCGACATTATTGAGTCATCTAGTGAGGGGTGGCGGCCTCTTTTTCTAATGCCTACTGGTTTACTAAAAGTGAGTTTTAACAAGATTAGAATTCTCGGATCTGAATAAATATTCAAGCCACCTAATACGGTATGCTTCAATGACTATTACAATGGCAGGTTGTTTATAGATAGTATATATTTTGTGGTTACAGCGGATGCTCCAGACATTAATTTGAAGGACAACCCCAGACATTCTTCTTAGTATAGTTTGTTCAATAATAAATATAGTTTATTTTCAGTAGATGTATTGAATGGTCAGCTGTCGCTGCCATATAATACATACTATGGGTCGCATCAGAGATTTATAAATATTTAATTTTGGTAGCATAGCTAAGTAATCGTGTTTTAAGTTGGCTGTTTGGGCCATAATATCCTGTTTGCCATTTTCAAATGATTATTAATTTCAGTGCTGATTTAATTTTTAATGGTTACTCTCATCACAAGGTATTTAAAATGCCAGACTCTCTCAAAAGAATAACCAGTCACGTGCAGAGACTGAAAATCTGTACTTCTCTTGGTTATCTCCATGAACTTTGTCTTCTTTGCATTAATAGTTAGTCTCATATCTCTATCTGTAGACTTAAGAACCATAAAGACCTTGATGACAGATGACCGGGATCTCCCAATAATCTCATGATCGTCGGCATAATCTAAATTCTGCACGGATCTCAGAAAAATGGTTCTTTTTGATGAATTACCTGCTTCTTTGATGACCTTTTGCAGGATGATTCTAAATAGTAGGAACACAAAGGAATCACACTGTCGCAGTATTCCTATCGATGTAGACGACTTCAGATAATTCATTCTGCATTTTGATCTTGCATTTGACTCTTCGGAGTGTTGGTCTCACCAAAGGGATTAATTTAGCAGGGATTTCCAATTCTTCCATTGCAGGGACAAACCCTTAGCCTTATTTAAGAGGGAAAGAAAGCAAGACAACGAAGGTGACATGGCGAAAGCGGTGTAGCACATATCAAGTGAGGGTGCAATTCGGGAGGCCAATGTTCAATTCCAGTTATTTTCTAGCCGAGTGTTGTTTAAAGTTAAAATTAATTCTAATACTCTGCATTTTACCCCCTTATATGCATTTAAAAATCGATTAGAATTAAGCGGCAAGTTTTGGAACAGAAATATTTTCTGCGATAATAGAAACAAGAAAGATCAATCATGCTTAAAGCATTGATTATGAAACACTTTCCAACTTCAATGCAATTTTATTTAAACATGTCTAAAATGCAATAAATTCCTCGGTAATATTTTAAAACTCATCACGATACTACATTAATTTATTATATTTGAAAACTTAAACCTTCATCGAAAAAATTGAACGTCATTCAAATGAACAGCATCGTCTGAACAGCATACTAAAATTTAATTTTGATTAAGTCATTTTTACGGCAGTTATCGTGCTAATGGACAGACAGACAGACAGACAGACAGAATGAACAAAGTCATAAACACTTTTCAACTTTGTTGTAAAGTGTTAATAAAAGGAAGTTTTAATGAATCTTCTGACAAATATGAATACTTACTTAAAGCATCATTAACTGGAAACTCCATAATGGAAAGTAATTAATCAGAATGTCGACTCTTTTGCATTGATTTAATTAAAGCAATATATTTAAGCAAATTCATTTATATAATGCTATAAAATAAGGCACGTTAAAATAAATTGCCTAAATTTATTGGTTTAAGAAAGCACACTTTTATGATCTTTCTTCATTGTCTTTTCATAAACTACAAGCGGGTTAGGTATACTAAAAAAGACTCGTAAAAATAATATTTTGCCATTTATAGAGTTCTAGAGTTCTAGATTTATATAGAGTTCTAGTTTTTAACACTTTACAACAAAGTTTAAAAGTGTTTATGACTTTGTTCATTCTGTCTGTCTGTCTGTCTGTCCGTTAGCACGATAGCTGCCGTAAAAATGACTTAATCAAAATGAAATTTTAGTATGTTATTCAGACGGTCTGTAGGATTTAATGAATATAAATGAATAATATCATCCAATTAGACTTGGATTGAACCCGGGTTGAAAAAATGAAATACATTGAGCCCTATGGACCTAATTTTTCAAACATTTTTAAGCGGATTTAAAATTCACAAATTGCTTCGAAAATTTTAGGTTATATTCAAATTGTTCCATAAAATATATAAAAAAAAATTCAGAGAAATATATTCAATAGTTTTTAAATAAAAATTAAAATAATAATAGCACCTCGTATAGGAAGCAATCACGTCACCATGATATGAAAAGATCACGTGACCCACTTTAAAATTATATATGGCATACATCTTATATCAAAATCGTGATTTTTAAAGTTCTTTATAATTCATATTGAGTGTTGTATCCGTCCTAAAACCACTTTATTTTTGCAGAAATTCTGTGCATCTACATACTGAAACAACGCAATTACAATATATTTGAGTTTAAATGCTCATCAAAATTTGATTATTTCTACAACGAAGCCTATTTCTCACCTATGTAAAATGTAAACAGCAAAATTTGTAGAATGAGTTGTATTAGAATTGCTGTATTTCTTTAACACAAAATCATTTAGATCATGCAGTTTGCATAGCTGATATGAATGAAATGTTCATTGATTTTACAAAGAGAAGGACGATTTTTTTCAATGAAGTTTTACGCATCGAGTTTAATTACTTGCAGCTCCATGGTCTTAAATTTTAAATAAAATAAGTTATTATAGTATTGTGATGAATGATATGAATGGGAAATTATTTATGAATGAAATGTTGCTTTTATAGAGAGAGCCAGACGTGTTATATTTTCTATGACGTCATTTGAATGAATTTCAGTTGTTTTCGATGAAGTTTACAAATATAATAAATTATCGTAGTACTATGATAATTCTAAAATTGTTACCGAGGAATGTATCACATTTTAGAGATGTTTAAACCAGGCAATTTATATTTCAATGCCGTCATTTAAATGACGTTCATTTTTTTCGATGAAGGTTTAAGGTTTCAAATATAATAAATTAATGTAGTATTGTGATAAGTTTTAAAATATTACCGAGGATTGTATTGCGTTTTAGACTTGTTGAAATAAAATTGCATTAAAGTTGGAAAGTGTTTCATAATCAATGCTTTAAGCATGATTGATCTTTCTTGTTTCAATAAGTGCTTTTATTTTCACGTAGAAGACGGTGAAAATAATGATGGTGGCTAAGGTAAAATTGGATTTCTTTTTTATGCGAGCAACATGGGAAGAAATTAAAAATATGTTTACAGTCTAACTAAAAATTTGCCCATACTGAAGTAGGCTGAGTAAGTTATACTATATCTTATCTAGTACTGATAACTGTACTAGATAAGATATAGTATAACTATATCTTATCAAATATATAAAGGATATGGTATAACTATATCTTATCTAGATATAGTATAACTATATCTTTAATAGTTATACTATATCTAGATAAGATATAGTTATACTATATCTTATCTAGATATAGTATAACTATATCTTAAATAGTTATACTATATCTAGATAAGATATAGTTATACTATATCTTATCTAGATATAGTATAACTATATCTTATAAATTAATGTATTATTGTGATAAGTTTTAATATATTACCGAGGAATGTAATGCATTTTAGACTTGTTGAAATAAAATTGCATTAAAGTTGGAAAGTGTTTCATAATTAATGCTTTAAGCATGATTGATCTTTCTTGTTTCAATAAGTGCTTTTATTTTCACGTAGAAGACGGTGAAACTAATGACGGTGACTAAGGTAAAATTGGATTTATTTTTTATGCGAGCAACATAGGAAGTAATTAAAAATATGTTTACAGTCTAATTAAAAATTTGCCCATACTGAAGTAGGCTGAGTAATGAAAGTTATACTATATCTTATCTAGTACTGATAAATGTATATAATAAAATTACTCTAATATAAAATTTTATTATATACATCTTATTAAACATTATTACCTCCAGAGTAATTTGATTATTAGGTAGACAAGAGCAATGTAACTAAACACAAATAACACGATAATGTAGCATACAGCTGTTTCGAGGATACTCCTTATACCCTTCGTCAATGCAAGAGAACCAACAAACTCAAATTCCAAAAGAGGAATGGGGACGGATGAAAGAAGCAGAGGGGATTATATACACAACACCTGGATTAAGAGAGAGATAATAAGAAAGCAACAGGAAGAACAGACCTGTCTATTAGAATACGAGAAATAACAACGCAAGATTGACGTGTGTCAAAACACAGTAGGAATAAACCGACAAGACTAATCAAGTTTGAACAAAGGATAACTGAAACCCACCCAACAAGGTGAACAATATGTTTAAAAGACATAAACCAGGCACAAAGGAATAGAAAAAAGGAAATGGAATCATATTTTATTTAATTTGTTTATTTTACCTTTTATTATTTTATTTTACAGGGTACTTTGCCAAACCGCGGACAGAAATGGAGTACTAGACAGGTCATTAAATAAATTAAAATCTGATATGGGCAACACATGAGTTTCCTTATATAATGTAATGAATTTACTACTTTTACAGTAAAAAAATAGGTTTTTCTTATAGTAGATACTAATATTCTTTCCAAGATATTGCATTTTCGGCAATCAGTCGTCATTTTCATTGATTTAGCGTCATTTTTATCCATTTGGCGAGATTTTCGTTAATTTGGCAACATTTCAAAAAGTCGCCAAGTTGGCGACATTCCGCCAAATTCGATGCAAAAATTTTGCCAAGCGTTATGGACAAAGAAATAAGTTGTTCTTACAGCAGATAAATGACTATTGGCGTTCAAATACAAAAGTATTACTCAAAGTATCTTTTTTCATGAATGGAACGAGCTGGATCTACGAGAATGATGTCACCCAATTTATCGCCTGGCATTACAAATGAAAAGTGAACATGTTTCTCAATAGGAAATATTTTTTTTTTCATTTTATATGACTTTTTAATAAATTTTTTGAAAAATGTGCAATATCTCGATAACGGTTCATGTTAGCGTTCTAAAATTTATGTCAATCGTTTTCTAATGAAAAATTACATAAGAAATGTCTATTTGCGTAACTTTATTAGTGGTTTTGATTTTTTAACGATTTTTCCAAAATTTTATTCGAAAATTTAGGGGTGTTCTGAACATTCGATTACGCATAAAAACAATAGGCTTCCAGTGTTTACGGATTGTGAATTTTATACCAAATTTGGTTCGAATCGTTCCATTCGTTCGTCAGTTATCGTCTCCACAGTCTCACTGACACACACACACACACACACACACACACACACACACACATACTTTCACACACACACACACACACACACACACACGCACACACAGACATCACTTCAAAAATGTTTGATTCGTGATCAGGGATGCTTGAAGCGTGCTCTCCCGTCGAAAACTCGATTTCGAATTTTCGACCCCGTCACAATACTTTCCTTATACATTAAGTATATAAGGAAAGTAACTAGAACTTTTCTGAATGTGGAAGGTCTAAAAAAATCAAGATCACAGATCAACGTGTATTTCTGTATGGTCTTTGCAGTAAAAATCTCAAAACGCTGGTCAAATGTTGAATATAAATGCTGAGCAATTGAATATTTATTTAAGTTCCGTTTTTAATTAAGTTTTCGTGTTCCTTAGTAAGAAATTTTAAAGTATGCTTAGTTTGACCAATATAAGGAGGACCACACTGGCAAGAAATACTGTAAATGACAAAACTATTAAGTATTTCTAAAGGATATTTCAGATTAGAAAATCTGAGTTTATTTAAGGTTTAAACGCAATACTGAATTTAAATTTTTTAAAGATTTTAGCAATCTGCTGACTGATCTTTGGAAAAAATGGTAACATGATAGTGTTATTGAAATCTTTTACAAGAGTTAGTTTAGAGGAACTTTTACCAGACTTTTAAAAAACACGATCAACAATGCTGGAAGAGAAACCACGATCGATAGCAACAGCATTTAAATAATTAATTTCTGAATTTAGAAAATCCGTGTTAGAATAAACGTACTGAAAGCAGCACATTTCTGAATAGCTGGATGGTAGGAATTTTTATGTGGAGATAGAGAAACCGAAAAAGGTTTATTAAAAACAGCAGTGACAAATCCATCTTCGCACAAAGTGTATTTTACTTATTAAATTATATTTAAGAATGATTCAGAAATATAAAGATATTCACTAAATGTAACACATACATTTTATAAACGTTTTAAATATCAAATTCCGTTTCAAATTAATGCATAAACTAAAGCACATTTCATACTGTTAACATGGAATGTGTAGCATGTTGTTGTTGAGACCCAGACCGTCCGACCTACCAGAAAGGTGTTGAAGACCCAGACCGTCCGACTCGTCACCAAGGACTTGAGCATCTATTTGGACGGCCGCTACCAGAAAGGTGTAACGGCCGTCCAAATAGATGCTCAAGTCCTTGGTGACGAGTCGGACGGTCTGGGTCTTCAACACCTTTCTGGTAGGTCGGACGGTCTGGGTCCAGAAAGGTGTCTACCAGAAAGGTGTAAGGTAACTGTTTGGACGGTCGGGAAGTGCCACCTAATTTAGACCGGAACCCAGTGAGGGAGGCATCCTTAGAGACCGTACCCTCCTTCCCCTACCACCAACCTCTCGGAAGCACTTTTACCTCCATGGTTTTAAGTTTTTAAGCAAAATAAATTATTGCAGTACTGTGATAATTTAAAAAAATATTACAGCTCAATGTATAGCATTTTATATGTTTAAATGAAATTACATTGCAGTTGAAAAGTGTTTCATAATCAATGCTTTATGCCTGATTGATCTTTCTGGTTTTTTGATATTTTGATTAACATTGTCTGGTCTCACATCTCAAACTAATTCTTACTCAAAGATTAAATTAGTTGTTGTTATATAAAGTATTATTTGTAAATGCATTTTTTAATAATCGCTACCTAAATAAATATTATAATTTAAAAGGTAAATATTGTTGTCAATTACTAATCATTTAGTTTTCAGATTACTTAATTTGACTCTCACTTTAGAGATAAATTTTATTGGTTTTTCTCGGAATAAATACAATGTACACTATTATCACTATACGCACGGAAATACTATTTAAAATCTTTCAATTATTTTTGTGACAAATATTTTTTGACAAATATTTGGTATACAATACAATTTATAAATTTAAATTGGCAGTATTATTGGCCATATTGCCTCCATACGAATAATTGTCGCTAATCAACGACATTGTCTTTTCTCCTAGAACCATGAACGATGTAGTTATTTGAATCACCCTGTATAGAGAAATATATGTGCTGCTCAAATCATATTTTGTTGTAAGCAGGCTTGTTGCACCATGGGTTGTTGGGTTTTGGAAAATTCAATAAATGTTCCGGTGTAAATTTAATCAGAGGTTTGACCTTAAATCCTGGACAACGTTTATTACATTTTCCAGCTGAAAAGCCCAGTTTCATCCAATCATATATTGTATATATGCACCATCATCAACTTTCCGAGAATAGTGTTGTCATCTCACATGTTCATACACATGGTAACCCGCATACATACATCCATTGATAACCAGCCGATGAAAGAGAAATGATGCATCCGGCAATTTATTTTCTAATTCCCCAACAAATACCCAAGTGACCAAATACTGAACATGGATATTAATTTGCATATCGTAATCGAATACCTGCAACAAGTAAAAAATTGGAAAATTTTGATTGGAAACAGAAAAGCATTTAGAAAAAGAAAATCCGATATAGTATTAAATCTAAATTTAACATATATAACAACGATTTGATATTTTCGATTTATGTAATATATCCAATAAAGCAATTAGTTTTAATTTTCAAAATATAGAAATTGTAAATTATATTTAAATTTCATCATTGTTTTGAAAAGAATAGCGTTGAAATCCAGTTATCTTCTTCACGTTTGCTCTATTTTTCGAAAAATATATCTCAACTGCATAGTATTAAATTGAATACAAATGCATAAGTAAAAATAATAATGCAGTAGACTGAGTAACAATACTTATCAGAATGAAAACAAAATACATTAGTATGAATAATAATACATTAGAATGAATTTTTATATTTTAAAATGGCATTTTTTAAATGTAATATTTTACTAAATATCACTAATAGTTTTCCCACAATACATGGTAATGTATAAGGAAATTATTGGAATGTGGTGGGGCATCGTTTTCGACGGATCAACACGTTTAGGGCCCTCAAGAAGAGTGATCTCCTAAGTGTTGTACGCGTACCCCAATATGTATGCAATTCAATACGTGTGAGGGAGGGGGGGGAGATACGCCAAAACATACAGTATTTTATGTTTATCATATTTTCTAATACTTTAGTTCTTCTGAAAACAGGTTTAATATAGACTGACAAAAATAAAAATAAATAAAGAATAACATGTACTTTTAAATTACATTATCATGAACACAATAATATTATGATTATATGGATATTATTTTACTGGAAAGCCCCTTTAGAACCAAATAAATAGAAATGCCTTATTTGTATTTACAAAAGGGTACGTAATGTAAGAAAGTAATTGCTAAGGGCATGCGACATAAAAATAGTAGGCTAACGGGTACGCCATTAAAAAAGTTTGGAGACCAATGTTCGAGATCACAAATTCACCATTTTTACCATGTGTGTGTGTGTGTATATAAAATGTCACTCGAGCAAGTGACTTGTGACAAGTGATTTGTGACAAGTGGCTTGTGACAAGTGACTTGTGACGTGTATGTGCGTGTCTATAAAATGTATGTCTTCACTCTAGCAAGTGACTTGTGCAAGTGACAAGTGATTTGTAGACTAAATTTCCAAATTCAGTCCACAAGTCACTTTTCAGTTACCCAGACATGTGATTTGTGACTAGACCTGCTTTTTTGCGTAATGGCGAAAAAGGCGCAAAAATCTAGTATAAAATATAAAATACAAAATGTGCTGAGATGTATTAATTAAATACTAGTTCTATGCGTAATTTTCCATAACAAAAGGAATAAGATAAACCTTATTACTCCAGCAAAAACCGTTCTCAATATATTTCCGTTTTTTTTGTAAATTTCTACAAAGCCCCGTTTACAAATACGTCAGTCACCAAATGAAAACTAAAGTGAAAGTGTAAATTCGGTGGTATTTCAAGTATCCATGTTATATCATGAAATTAAACTGAATTTAGTGCATTACGAAAGAAATATGTAGATAATGATTTTAGGTCTGTAGCGAATGTCATGTGCTGCCGACATGAGATTTTTTTTACGTTGGAAATTGTTTCTTTTCTCATTATTATTTTACTTTCTAAAGGAAGCGTTGGCGTCCGAACTAGAATTTTCTGCCATAAATCTGAATACAGTAGAAATAACTTGGAAAAAATGGATGAAAGTGCCAGAAGCGATAGACACATAATATTTTTCTACCAGATTATTGACAGCAACATGAGTAAATATAAACAAACGGCGCATAAATTACAACTGTCATGATGTTCATCAGGTTCCACTGTGTTCTTATTTAATACTAGCAGCATACCCGTCCTTCGTACGGAGTATATAATATAAAAAAACTTATAATTCGCAATCATGTGCAAATTCTGATAAAATATTAAATTTATTGCTCATAAAGAGAAGTTTAAGAATATCTGTTCTCACTATGCAAAATTATCTTCACGGGCAAATCTGAAGAATAAAATATCCTGGCCCCTTTTGTAAACAAATTCACACACACAAAAAAGAATTGAATCAATATATGCAACCACGTACTACTTATATTGTCGCAAATTAGAAAATATGCCAGTGTGTTAGTAGAAGCTTAAACATATTGTAATATGAGTCTTAAAAATATTTACCAAAATAAAAAAGATGACGTAATAAATTGAAAGTATCAAAAATCCCCGTAATCTTAATACCAGAAGGTCGTAATTGATTCCAATATATGCCAATATATATAAAAATTTTGCCAATATACCTGTACTACTTATATTCTCGTAGATTAGAAGATATACCCGTGCATTTGTAGAAGATTACTTGTACAACGTACTATATATGAGTTTCAACAATTTTCGTCATAATGAAACAATGGCATAATAATTTGAAAATATCAATAATTCCTGAATCAACTGTCCCCGAAATATCAATAATAATGATGTTTAAACCTGAAGACCGTAATTGATATTATCCAGTCAAAAATGCAATGTCAATGAAATTTATTTTATATACATATTTTTATTAGATTTAATAAAAATCGTATGACACATAACACATTGGATCCGTTGCTAAGCGACATGATATCATCTGCTTCAAATAAATTGATGGAAATCATGTCGCCTGAATAATGTGATCTTCATGGAAGGTTTGGCGACATTTTCGTCTCCATGATATTTTTATGGATTTACAAATATTTTTATCAATGTAGTGATATTAAAAAAATTAGTTAAATGCGTTACTAAGTAGGATGGATGGACTTACCGACAAATGCTACAGAAACATCATTTCAATACTCTATTCTAAAAAAACAAATTTAATTTCATTGATTTGGGTCATTTTTATCAATTTGGAGATATTTCCTCTAATTTGGTAAAGTTTAAGAAAAGTTGCCAAGTTATTTAGAGATATTTCGCTAAATTCGTAGCTCTAAATTTACAGATCTAAAGAATAAAATATCCATATCCCGTCTGTATATATACTAAATGAAAACACTAAAATTGTATTAGAAGATACATACATCCGTTCTACTCTTTTTCTGCTTCAACAATCGGGTAAATGAATTTATTGGGTAAACACAATATATGAGTTTATTAGCTGAACACAATATATGAGCTTTGAAACCTCTTTGCTAAAATAAATAAAAGTGTGATGTACGCAGTTCGCAATACATATAATTAAAAGAACAATCAAACCGTTCATTTATTATGAGTTTATTAGCTAAACACAATATATGAGCTTGAAACCTCTTTGCTAAAATAAATAAAAGTAATGTACGCAGTCCGCAATATATATAATTAAAAGAACAATCAAACCGTTCATTTATAAAATATATTTTTACATCCATTTATTTATTATACAAATAGAAAAAGTAATAATAATCATTAACAAACACATTTAATTCCATTCCTTTGCCGAGCAACATGATATAAGATGCGAATAAAATCCTCATAAAATGCGAAATTAAATAACCATTTTAATTTCTTTATACTTCTAATCGTTGAGTAAAAGCTTGTGAAATACATGGAGGTTAATACATGTAAAAACATGGAGGTAGATTTTTCCATTTAAATTCATGTTTCAAACAATTCATGCTTTCAGATAGTGACTATTTAATGCAAAAATCCTGCATCAAACTCAAAAATAAAGTTTTAATTCCCTTTGACGCTTTAAACAAAGGATTTTTATCCTTTCCGTTTGGATAAACCACGGAGTTGGAGAGTAGAACTCTTATAAAAAAAGTTCCGTTTTTCATTAATATCTCGACAACCCCTGGTCTTAGAAACTCGAAACTTGGGCAAAATTTATAGGGGGCTATTTCAAGGCCTCTTACAAAATTTCATTAAATTCGGTTCAGCCGTTCTCTCGTGATGATGAGACAAACGAAAGTTTCGTTTTTTACTAATATCTCGAGAACAACTGGTCGTAGAAATTCCAACTATAGACTAAATTTTAAGTGGGGCTATTTCTAGGCTACCCACAAAATTTCATCAAATTCGGTTCAGCCGTTCTCCCGTGATGATGGGACAAACAGACAGAAAGACAGACAGACAGACAGACAGACAGACAGACAGATTTTCAATTTTATTTATATAGATATGATTAGGCAGAATGTATCTATAATTTCGATATTTTTTGCTTCTTTCACTGACAATTTTTATAATGCATGGGCTTTTTGATATTCAGATTTATTATTGGTCATTTAATTGTTTCACAACACTTATTTCAGAAATCATCTCTGTATTCTTCGTTTAGATTTTGAATATATGTATGAAGAAATACCAGTATGAGTGTTGCAAAGTCCACTTCGGCTATAAGATTTTGCAATTCCGTTACAGCAGCTGAACGGTCGATAGTCCGCTGGCCAATAAGAAGATCGGTGTTTCGATTCCGGGTTGGGGCAGCAAGATTCTTAACAATGCACGTAAACAAATCAACCTTGAAAGTTAGTTCAAAGATGTCGAAGATCTTAAAGTGACCGTAGTACGACTAGTACACATACGGTAGACACTGGGATATGGAGAGCGGTTTTCAAATTGGAGGGCAATGACCATGCAGGAAGCTAACTGGGAGGCTAATTAATCTAAGGTAAAAAAATCTGATGTGGGCAACACATGACTTTCCTTATATAATACATGAGATTCACTACTTTTGCATTAAAAATATAGCTTTTTATTATAGTAGATATTTATATTCTTTCCAAGATATTGAATTTTCGTGCATTAGTCGTCATTTTCATTGATTTAGTGTCATTTTTATCCCTTTGGCGAGAATTTCGTTTATTTGGCAGCATTTAAAAAAACGCCAAGTTGGCGTCATTCCGCCAAATTCGGGTTCAAAATCTCGCCAAACATTATGGACGGAGAAATAAGTTATTCTTATAGCAGATAAATAACTATTGGCTTTCAAATGCAAAAGTATTACTCAACGTATCTTTTCTCATGAATGGAACGAGCAAGATCCACAGGAGAATGATGTCACCCAATTTATCGCATGATATTACATATGAAAAGTGAACATGTTTTTCAAAAGTTAATATATATATTTTTTAATTTATGGGATTTTTTGATAAATTTATTTAAAAATTTGTGCAATATCTCAGGAACGGTTCATGCTAGCGTTTTAAAGTTTATGTCAATCATTTTCTAAGGAAAAATTATATAAGAATTGTCTATGTGCGTAACTTTATTAAAGGTTTTGATTTTTTATGATTGTTTCAAAATTTCACTCGAAATTTTTGGGGGTTCTGAACATTCGATTATGCATAAAAACAAAAGGCTTCTAGTATTCACAGATGTGATTTTTGTACCAAATTTCATTCAAATTGCTCCATTCGTTCGTGAGATATCATCTCCACAGACTCACTGACACACACACACACACACACTTTCACACACACCCACACACTTTCACACACACACACATACTTTCACACACACACACACAGATATCACCTCAAAAATGTTTGATTCGTGATCAGGGATGTTTGCAACTTGCTCTCTCGTCGAAAACTCGAATTCGAATTTTTTCGACCCCATCACAATATACTTTCTTTATACATTATGTACATAAGGAAAGTAATAGCAGGAGGTGGTCAGTGAGATTGTGAATTGCACGCCAAGCTCACTTTACAGGATGGCGAATGCAGAGTCCACTTCGACTATAAGAACTTGCAATTTCGTCCCAGTAGTTCAACGTTAGATCGTCGACTAGCCAATATGAAGATCCGTAGTTCGATTACCGGGTCAAGCAGCAAGGTTTATTACAGTGTGTACAAGGGAGTGAGAGGGACAGAGAAAGCGTGACACATTTTTACGCAGAGTACTGGCACTTTAAATATGGGCGTCTGAAAGTTACCCCGAGAGGTTGATTGTAGGGGGAGGAGAGTAGAGTCCCTGTGTATGTCGCCCTCACTGGGTTTTTGTCTAAATGGATGACACTTCATTCAATGGGTGGCGCCGGCCGTTAAAACATATACGGTACATCCTCGGGTAGGGCTTACGGTCTGAGTCGAAAGAAAGAGAAAGAGTGAAGGGATGGGACATCCTGTTGGTTATGATGCGGAGATTGTTCTCGGATGATCCGAATTCGATTCCCAACTCTGCCCAAACAATCTCCGTGTTTACGCGGAGTACGGGTAAGTTAAATATGTGGATCCGAATGTCCTTCCGAGATGTTGATGGTAGGCGAAAGAGGGTATGGTCCTTGTGGTGGGTGCTACCGCTGCCTCCACTGGGTTTCGGTCTAAATTGGGTGACACTTCAGGGCCATCAAAGCAAATACCTTACCACTTCGGGTAGGTCGGACGGTCTAGGTAGAAGAAGTAAAAAAATATTAAGAAAGAAAGCTCTCGCGTAAGAGAGGATAACATGATAAAAGAGCGCGCGTGTGAAGAAAGAAGATAAGATACAGCAAGGGAAAGGGAGTAAGAGTGAGCGTATGAGAGAGAATGATAAAATGAAAGAGAGCGATCGTAAGGAAAGTATGAGAGAAATAAGTAAGAGAGAGAGAGAAAGAAGTAAAGCGGACGTGTAAAAGCACGTGACGGTACGTAAGCACGTCGATCATTGACATTCCCAAACCTCAGAGACTTTCCAACATAGAAGTGATCTCGAATTCAGTTTTAATAAAATTTTCAAATCAAAATACCAGGTCTTAGATCTTTTATGAATACTTATGTTAATTTGTTAAACTACATATTGTAGTCTTGGAATCAATTAAAGTATATTTTTGAAATGTTGACCATTTCCATTGTTAAATATTAATTTCCATTAATTACTATGTAAAAATGAATTTTAATTGTGAATATTAATCTTCATGTATATTACACTGAAAGAAAAGTCATATTTATCAAACTGCAGATTATTCAGTGACGAAAGATGTAGTTTCAGAATGTACTAACTGTACAAAGAACTAAAGATTTTGAAATTCATAAAATTGGTATGTAGTAAAATAAATGGATCGAAAATATAAAAATAATAACAGCGAAGAATAAATGACATTCAAGATAAAACAGAAAGGCAAAATATTTGTTGAACATCAGAATTGAAATGGATTGACAGAGTTAATAGTGATAACAGAAATGTTGGAAAGTGAAACAAGGAAAATGTGACCACCAATATGGACTAAAAAGACCCCTTAAGACAACTATGAACCTAAGAAGGCCGTAGTACCAATAATAAGAATGATAATGAATTGATTTGTATTTATAATATCTTTCAATAATTAGAAATTTTTCGATAAATACAATATTTTATTAAAATTTAATAAAATATTTTTCACTATTTTATTAAATTATATAATTTTAATTTACAAAAAATTGAGTTACTGGAATGCAGAGACAACTTAATTTGAAAATATCAGGTAACACTAAATGCATCTGCTACTGTTCATTTTCTATTCATATGGTGGTAATGCAGTTGCATATTTTTTTCAAGATAAACTTGCATTTCTGTTTGTTAGAAGAATTTCTAGCGTAATCCTACTTGAAGAAAGCGCATATCTTCTTTTAATAGAAATATTCGGTGTCACGTGTTACAGTGAACCCCGTTTATAACGCCGCTGATTATACAGTGGATTCAAGAATAACGTGGGTGCAAGTATATCTCCCTTTCTTGTTTCAGATTTTTATGCTTTTGGTTGAAAATTTACAGAAACTTGGAAAATAAAAGTAATTAAAAAAGTTTTAGACTGCGAAAATATACATCCATACTTTTGACAAATTACAACAAAATACTTGCTAGCATATTACTGAAAGTTTCAGGGAACTCAGTTATCCGTAATGCGGAATAAGGTTTCTGATAGCTTATATATATATACAGGGTGTCCCAAATTAAACTACACATTTCAGAGAGGGCTACAGCAAAAGTTATTCATCAGAAAGTCATAAAATTTGGGGAGTGTCGCAAGGAGATGATGGGAATTTTTTCTAGTGCAAAAAAAAAAGGTTAGTTCCAAATACCACCAATAGACGTCGCTATTGGTTGGGATATTTTTTTGCCCATATGAGTGTCTACAAGTTCCGTTATACTCTTCTAAGGCAACGGTATGATGTGATCTTACGCCACATTCATTTTGGGACCATTTTTTTTCTAAGAGCTCAGACCCGCAGGCCCTGTAACGTGTTCTGTCACCAAGCAACTTTACGCATCCTTATTGGAAAATTCCATCATTCCTACTCAGCAGGCTCATCAATGTGTTAAAACAATAGTATTTATGCAAGATGCAGTGTAATCAATAGTGTTTATGCGTCTACACATAGCCACTTGTTTGAAACAATTGCTCAGGAGCCACTTTTCTGATGACAGAATCATCAGCAGTCATTTCCTACGGTATGGCCTGCAAGATCCCCAGATTTGAATCCATGAGATTTTTGGCTCTTGGAAAATCTCAAAAACTTGGTTTACCGTGATCCTTTAAAATCTCTGTCCTATCTTAACGACAGTATAGTACGCCATGGGTGTAGGTAACAGACAATGGCCATCATATTGAACATGTTTTGTCCTCATTAGACGGATACATTGTGTAGTTCATGTTATATATTCTGTATAAAGATATCATACGCCCTCTATTGGTGGTTTCTGAACTACTTTTCTGCTGTGGAAAAAATTCTCATCATCTCCTTACGACACTCCTCAAATTTCATGACTTACGGATGAACAGTTTTTGCTGTAGCCCTCTCGGAAATGTGTGGTTTAATTTGGGACACCCTGTATATATATATATATATATATATATATGTGTGTGTGTATGTCTGTGTGTGTGTGTAGGTATATATACAAAACAACGCTTCGACAGACGATAATTAGATGAATATCTCAGAAATAAAGCTGGTATTTTCATGAACGCCTGTAATTGTGGCTTTTTTCACTTTTTTTTGACAGTTTCACCGAAATTATCAACAAGGTAGCTGCCAAAATTAAGCTACGGTTATAGAATATTTTACAGTGTATAGAATATTGCTAGTGTCCATTTCTTGGATGCGGCAACAAAAATATCAGTTAACCTAAAAATGCATCATACTTCGATGTATTTAAAACAATAAATAAGTATGAAAGATATGAGAGAATTGTACGATGAATATTTTTTGAACGAACTATATTTTGGATGTTGTCAAAATGGAAACTCTTTTGAGTATTTTCGATCGGTAACGGGTCGATTTGTGTTAAAATCTCTCAACACCGTGCTTTAACATAAAATAACTTAAAAATAAATTCTAAATTTATAAAAAATATTGCCGAGGTCTGTTGTACGAGATTCAGCTAACCCAGCACCAAAAGTCGCACTTGTCCAAAGCTTATGTTTTCAGTTACAGACAAACACATACACACACACAAAGGAGCGCCTTCCTTTATTAAGTAAAGATAAAATTATAAAGATTTTCAATTATGCAAAAAGAAAAAAGAAAAAAAGTGAATAGTTAAGAAAAGTTATCAAAATTTAATTTAAATACCCCTTCAAATTCTCTAAATTCAAATACCCGACACCGTCTCTCTCAAATGCATCATTCTCCTATTCATGTTATGGCGATAATATATAATCTGCACAAAAGTATCTAGTATTTGATATTTCTTTTACTGTTCTAATTCAACATATTCTTTTGAGAATAACGAGAAAACGTACTATGTGGAATATTTTCCCCTTTGCGCTTTTAGAATTTCGATTAAGGATTCCAGATATGTCGGTATAACTGACGAAGATTTATCGTAAATGCCACGAAGGGTAAAGTGCTAATTGATGTGAGAGAAACTCCTTAAAATAGTACTTCTGGTTATCTAGGAGTTGGTTAAGATGTAGGAGGTATTTTTCATTTATCACTTGGAATTAGTTTTACTCCATTCAGTCTTGTAGTATTTATTTCATTTCAGTTCATTAATATCTGAAACTAATTGCAGTGACAGCCAGTTGCATTTTATAAATCATCTTAATTGAAAAGTTCATAAACGCACACAATTTATGTTTCATAATTTAAGAAATTTTGCAGATAGCATATTAAATAATGACTTGTTGTGTTCTTTAAATCATGTAAGTAGTCATTGAAATTTTTAATTATTCAAATAAAAATTGTGACCGCTTGTCTCAAATATTTACAGTTTACCTTTCATGTTATGTATATTGGGTTCCTAGAACAGCCTTTACGTATACCAATACCTTTGTAAGGTAAGGTTCATAAATGTAAACGTTAGGTGTATCTATAATAAAATGGTCATACCCTATAGAATAAAAGTAACTGCAGTTCCTCTAGCGTAAAATTAAATATTTATGGCAATGAACTTGGCAAAAAAGAAAAATAAAGGGAAAAAGTCAATTATAAAGTTGTAGACCATTGTCCAGTTAGTAGGAATTGACATCAGGAACGAAAGAAATGAGTAATATGGAAAATAATAAATAACTGTCAAAACGCTGTATCATCAGGGACACGAACACGGTGACACCTGCAAAGCTTGTCAAAGTACACCGACATATTCTTCCTAGAATAGGGCTTAAGCACACAAATAACTTTATAAAGTAAGGTTTACGAATGTAATCTGTAGTAAAATTATCATGCTCGATCGAATTGCAGCACCCTTAGCGGATGATTAAAAATTACAGTAATGAACGTGGCAACAGGGAAGTTATATACTGTGAGACCAGAAATAGATCTCACACTAGTTATTGTGAGACAGTTTTATGTACATCATTTATTGCGTCTGAAACGTCAGACAATACCTTCAGCCTCAATGACGCCAAAGTTTGCAGCATGCTGACCCAAAGGTCAGAAAACCATAAAATTTGGGGTGTCAAGACAGAGGGGGTCGGAGGACTCTTAAGAACATGTGAAGAAACGGCATTGGATAAAAAGGCAGACCAATGGAGAAGGTGCTTGTGGTTTCGCCATAAATGCGGCCAATAGGAGCAAAAGATGAGTGTCAGTCCTGAGGCAAAAGCGCCACAACCTAAGACAGACGGTGACCACCTGGGAACACCGCGTGTTGTTGGCTCTTTTCGGGCGCGGCAGCCCAGTGGATAGCGCGCGATTCTCGCCGCTGCCAGAACTGCCGCCGTGTTCATGCGGAGTACGATCACGTTAAACATGTGGGTCCGTAAGTCCTTCCGAGAGGTTGATGGTAGGGGAAGGAGGGTACGGTCCCTGTCGATGCCTCCCCCACTGGGTTCCGGTCTAAATTGGGTGGCACTTCCCGGCCGTCCAAACAGTTACCTTACACCTTTCTGGTAGGTCGGACGGTCTGGGTCTCAACAACAACAACCTAAGACAGACGAAAAGATAAGAACGAGGACACTTGGTTAAAGCATACTTACAGCACGACACTGAGAAAGATATAGAGATAGAAATACCTAAGAACTTAAGAAAAAATGACTAGATATGTAGACTAAGAGATCGACATAAATGCGATACATATCGAGAACGATTTCGACAGAGAAAGTGCAGCATGATTTCTACCAGAGGTGATATCGAAATTCACGATGACTTCTGCACGACAATTGCAGAATGCAAACGACAAGTCCTGAGTACATTTAGTCCAGAAGTGTTCGATATTAAGTCCAAGACAGCCTTGAAGGTATGTGTTTCTCAAATAATACCAGGTCTTAAATACATTTTAGGTATTTTTAATAATGGTCTCACATTGTATCTCTCCGCCGAAATAATATGAATAATTGTGTAATGAATTCAATAAGTATGTTATGTTGTTAATAAATGTTTTATTGTTAAAGTTAAAATGGTGCAATCTATTTAGTATTATATTAATTAATATTCTTTTACAGAACACGCGCGAAAGATAAATAATTGGAGGGTTATCAGCGGCAAACAGCGCAATATAAAATACTAATGAGTTCCACTATATACAATTTACGGCCATGTTAAGATATGTTGAAAATAAATAATCCAAAATGCCAACTTTAAAGTTTAATTCTTTTTGTGCACCACATATACCATTGTCTAGCTAGTAGAAATTAACATCAAGAACGAACGAAATGCGTATATGGAAAACAATCAAAATCTGTCAAAACGCCGTATCATCAGGGACTCGGGCACGGTGACATTTGTATAGCTTAGCAAAGTACGTCATCATATTCTTTCTGGAATTCAAAAGTGCAATGTTTCTGACGAAGAGCAACAGCCTTTGCACTACGTTTATGTTACAAGTGTTTTGTACTGCATCATTCCTGCATAAGACAGCCATTCTGCAATAACTATATTGTTTTAAATAAATGCTTTCCATATCTGTGTCTGGTTTTGTAAAGATAAGAGGCAGATATTATTTGCCTATGATGCATTTCTGCGTTGCGTCATTTGCACTCTTGCTGTAAACATTTACATTTTAATTTGTGATTAATCCTTCACCAAATTTGTTTAAAGATATATCTGTGACTTTTTATGATAAAAAGCTGAAATTTTGTGCATCACCTTATTAGTGTATGGGGCACATTTTACTCATTGGAAATGTTTTTGTACGGGGATCTGTATAAAAATTTAAATTTTATATTTCTTCAAATTTAATCCCCTGAAAATTTTTATCGGGGGGGGGGAAATAATCTCTTCCCTTTTAGAAATGAAGAAAATAGTGTGGAGCGTTACCAAATTAGTAAAAAAATATATTTTCCCCACAGTGAAGGCTGCAATAAATCGTAAAAAAATATATTTTAGAAAGTAAACAATTATTTAAACTGCAAAATTGTCTGGCGGCAGTTGTATAACAACCGAGTAAATAAATGTAGCTTGGATGCTAACACTTTTATTTGACAGACGATTTGTCGGTAAACATCATTGTAATCGGAACCAGAAAAATAAGTAAACTAATCTGATGCTGAAAAAAACATTCCGCTGCAGTATTGCATCCTTCTGCTATGCGTTTGCCATTTCGTCCTATTTTTATGTCGAATTTATGAGGAATGCCTGCTATGTTTACTAATGAAGGCTACTGCGAAATGATCTTTATTTTTAGAGAATGTACATGAAATGTCAGAGCAGTTGAACGATTATACGCATAGCGCTTCTTAGAGCATGGGATTCCAATCGTCTGAGTATGTTAATGTTGTTCAATTTAGGGGATATAGAGTGCATTTCCTAGTTTTCAAGGTATTTTTCAGCTATTTCTGTCGGACAAAAACATTTTTGTACTATATTAACAAAGATCTACAACTTTGTAATTGACTTTTTATCTATCCCTAAAAGAAAATAAGATTGTCCACTCTTTCCATTCCCCGTAAAACTGAGGTTAATCTTCCGAAAGTTGTCTTGTGGTGTAGTGCCACAAGGTTTTCCTACGCAGCTGCATTGAACAAAACATAACTCGTTTGGTTTTCGAGAAATTTCCCTGGATATGGACTTTCCTAGATATTTTGTATATAAACTATATATACCATGCCGTATTTCAAGTATTTCTATATTTTAAATATACAGGGTGTCCAAAAAGTTCCGGAACGGGGCAATATCTCGAGAAATACACATTGGATAAAAAAAAAGAAGAAACACGTATTTAATATTTTTAGAAAAGTTATCCAATGATACCAAAATTGACCCCTCTCCCCCCTCCTGGGTGGAGGAGGGTGGGGCAAGTTTGAAATCTTCAATGGGAACCCCCATTTTTCATAGCAGATTTGGATTCTCCAGAAAACATTACATACATTTGACCTACGATTTGGATTCAAGCACCACGATCATGTAGGGGAAAGAGAGTTACAGAAAAAAGCACCCTGATCATAAGAGGCAAGGGGACTCATGTTAATCAAGCACCCCGATCATGAGAGGGAAGGGGAGTTGCAGAAAAAAGCACCTCCATCATGAGAGGCAAGGGGACTCATGTTATTCAAGCACCCCGAAGGGAACAGAAAACTACTACGTCCACAGCGTTTTTCCTGGGTAGTGCTAAAAGTAGTTTTGAACCGTTTTCTAAACTGAAGTCAACAGTTGTCGCTGCAGTGAATGGTTAACGGGGGGAGGGGGTCAATTTTAGCATCATTGGATAGTTTATTTGAAAATATTGAACATGTAATTTTTTATTTTTCTATTCGAAGTGTATTTCCCGAGACATTCCTATTTTTAAATGTTTAAGCCCCACGTCCGTTTTTCTCGATTATAGCGTCGTTTGTGGGAGCAAAAATCAAACATCGCAGGTCAAATGTATGTAATTTCTCCTGGAGAATCCAAATCTACAATAAAAAATGGGAGGTCCTATTGAAGATATCAAAGTTGCTCCCCTCTCCTCCCAGGAGGGGGGAGAGGGTCCATTTTAGTATCATTGCATAGCTTTTCTAAAAATATTGAATAAGTGTTTTTTTATTTTTTGATCCGAAGTGTATTTCTCGAGATATTGCGCGGTTTATGAACTTTCTGGACACCCTGTATATCAATTATATATATTTTTTTGAAATAGCCTTGTTGGTCAATTTTTAAACGGAAATTGAAATATTGAAAATCTGAGCTGTTATATGTACTATCTGTCCTTAAATTATATATTAGAACAAATGAAATATTTCATGCAAATGATAGTACAAAAGAACCAGTTATAACACCAGACGTGTAGTGTTTTTTATTTGCGATTATTTCATAATTTCTATCTCTTGAAATAAACATGATTTGTCACTAAAATTCAATTAATGATGAAATAGCAATCACCATATATGCTAAGGCTTACATTTAGGTATTGAAGCTATAAAGTACGACATCTGAATTATGGATAAATATATAGAGAATATTTGGATTGTTTTCTGACGTACAAATAAAAAAAAACTAAATGTTACTTAGTTAAAATCTACATAAAACATTATAAAACAAGACAGATCAATCATGCAAAAAGCATTGATTATGAAACACTTTGCAACTTCAATGCAATTTTATTAAAACATCGCTAAAATGCGATACATTAGTCGGTAATATTTTTAAAATTATCACAACACTACATTAATTTATTATATTTGAAAATTTAAAACATCATCGAAAAAAATGAACTTCATTCAAAGGACGGCATTGAAATATAAAATGCCTGGATTAAACATCTCTAAAATGCGACATATTCCACGGTAATATTTTTAAATTATCATAATACTACAATAATTTATTATATTTCAAAACGTCATCGGAAACAAATGAACTTTATTCAAATTACGTCATCCAAATATAAATAGGCTGGCTCTCTCTATAAAAGCAGCATTTGGTTCATAAACATTTTTCTATTCCTTTCATTCATTACAATACTATAATAATTTATTTTATTTAAAAACTTAAAACCATGGAGGTACAAGTAATTTCACTCTGTACTTAAAACTTCATCGAAAAAATCGTCTTTTTTGTGTAAAATCAAGGAATGTGTCATTTATATCAGCTATATTGCAGACTCCATGAGCTGAATAATTTTGCGTTAAAGAAATGCAATGCAGTAATTCTTATACAACTCATTCTACATATTTTGGTGTTCACATTTTTCATAAATGAAAATTAGGCTTCGTTGCAGAAATAACCAAAGTTTGAATATGATTTAATCCCAAATATAATGTAATTGCGTTGTTTCAGTATGTAGATGCACAGAATTTAAGCAAAAGTAAAACAGTTTTAGGACGGATACAACACTAAACGTGAATTAAAAAGAACTTTAAAAATCACGATTTTGACACAAGATGGATGCCATATATTATTTTGAAGTAGGTCACGTGATCTCCTCATATAATGGTCAAGTTATCTCTTCATACAAAGGGTGCAATTATTATTTTAATTTTTATTTAAAGAACTACTGAATATATTTTGCTGATTTTTTTTTATATATTTTATGGATTAATTTGAATATGTCCTAAACCTTTCAGAGCAATTTGTGAATTTTAAATTCGTTTAAAAATTGTATGAAGAATTAAGTCCCATGGGGTTCTATGTATTTCAATTTTACAACCCGGGTTCAATTTAAAAGTAATTGGGTGATATTATTCATTTATATTCCGATACACTGTTTGAACAACATACTAACATTTCATTTTGATAAAGTCATTTTTACGGCAGTTATTGCGCTAAAGGACAGACAGACAGGCAGACAGAATGAACAAAGTCATAAACACATTTCAACTATGTTGTAAAGTGTTAAAAATAGTGAGTAACTTACTCTGTTATTGGTTACAGATTGATGTGAAACATCACTTTTTTTTAACGTTTCGAACAGGAAAAGGTGTTTGACGATGGTGCACGGCACACAGGAAAAAATTTCAAAAAATTTTGGATTAAAGAAATTATTATTCTACTTTTTTAAAATTTATTGGTATTTTTTTAACGTTATACAGTTTACATAGATTAACAGAATGCAGTTTATTTCCTCCGAATTGGACCATAAATGATGAATTTATCGACGATGAAACGTTTGGATGCATCATTTGCGGTCACTGCATTGGAGAAATATGAGGTCGGTATAAGCTATTCGCGTATAGATTTGAAATTCAAGTATTTTACACTTTTCTACCAGAAATCTTTTATAATACAGTGCGGTCTAAGTGGTTGGTGCTAAGGGAAGGAGGGTACTGTTCTTGCGGTTGCCACCCTCACTGGGTTCCGGTCAAAATTGGGTAGCACTTCTCGGCCGTCTAAACAGATATTTTACTCCTTTGGGTAAGTCGAATGGACTGGGACGAGGAAGCTTAAATTGTGTGCGGGACAACTCAGTGGTTAAGGAAATCGGAATGTACACGGAGGCTTCGAGTTCGATTCCCGGCTGTGCCCAAACTGTTCCCGAGTTCGCCGAGTACAGGTACGTTTAATATGTGGGTCTGAAAATCTTTTTGAATGGTCAGTGGAAAGTGAAGGAGTGTAAGGTCCCTGTGGATGTCGCCGTCACTGAGTTTCAGGCTAAATTTTGTGGCACATGTCTCGGCAGTCCAGATAGATACTTTGCGCTTTCGTGTAGGTCGGATGGTCTGGACCGGAAAAAGAGAACTTAAGGGTAACTTCTATAGCTTTCAATCTAAATTGCATGCACTCCCGGTCGCCCAAACATTACACCTTCGAGTAGGTCGAGCTGGGATGGTCGAGTACTAGGTTGTCCAGTCCGGGTCCCAAAAAAATCTGATGTAGGCAGCACATGACTTTCCTTATATAATGTAATAAATTTACGACTTTTAGAGTAAAGAAAATATGTTATTCTTATAGTAGATACTTTTATTCTTTCTTAGATATTGAATTTTTGTCAATTATCATTATCATTTGTTATTAATCATTTTTATCCATATGGCTAGATTTTCGTTAATTTGACAACATTTGAAAAAGTCGCCAAGTTGGCGACCTTTTGCCAATTCGTCGCCAAAATCTTACCAAGCGTTAGGGACAGAGAAATAAATTATTCTTATTGCAGATAAATGACTATTGGCTTTCAAATACAAAAATATTACTCAAAGTAACTTTTCTCATGAATGGAACCAGCTAGATCCACGAGAATGATGTCACCAAATTTATTGCATGATATTACATATCAAAATTAAATATGTTTCTCAACAGTTAATATATTATTTAATTTATGGGTTTTTTTAAAATATTTATTTAAAAAATGTGCAATATCTCAAGAACAATTTATGCTAGCTTTTTAAAGTTTATGTCGATCATTTTCTAAGGAAAAATAACATAAGAAATGTCTATTTGTGTAACTTTATTAAAGGTTTTGCTTTTTTGATGATTTTTCCAAAATTCCACTCGAAAATTTGGGGGATTCTGAACATTCGATTCTGTTCGAAAACAAAAGGCTTCCAGTATTCACGGATTGTAATTTTTGTACCAAATTTCATTCGAATCGCTCCTTTGGTTCATGAGATATCGTCTCCAAAGCCTCACTGACACCCTCCCCCCCACACAGACAGACACCATCCCAAAGATGTTTGATTCGTGATCAGGGATGCTTGAAAAGTGCTCTCCTGTCGAAAACTCGAATTCGAATTTTCGATCCCGCCATAATATTTCCTTATACTACATTATACTATGTATATAAGGAAATTAAAAAGAAGAAAGCTTAAAAGTGTATATATAATATGAAGAAAAATGCCATATTGAGTACTACATTTAGTTAAACTCTTTTGCTTTAAATGCTTTAGTTTTAACTCTTTTATGCCTCTTTTAAATTTTTTGTATCTTAAAAGATGTTTGAAATAATAAATACCATAGGGTTTAATTTATTTCATTTTTTCAGCCCGGGTAATATCCGAAATTAATCGTGTGATAATATTCATTTCCATTCCCAAACATCCCACAGACAGTCTCGACAATATACTAAAATGCCATGTTAATAAAGTTATTTTTACGAATGTTATTGTGCAAACGTACAAACAGACAGACAGAATAACTAAAATAATAAACAATTTTCAACTATATTACAAAGTGTTAAAAACAGACTTCTTTTTCATGACTAAGTCTCTAAAACATACAGGTTGACGCAATTGCTCCAATCAGTTGAAGTCTGCTTGTGCTATTACAATGACACGCGCATGGATAATATTTGACACGCAATTTAGCTATAAAATAGGTACTTCTACTTCCAGATAATTGACCAATTATTTAAGAAAATATTCAATAATGTTTTTTAATGTTTTTATTTTCTCGAAATTCCAAAAAGAGGACAAGAAAGTAATCCTCTTTTTGCTATATACAGTCAGAAAATTAATCCTCTTTTTGACATATACAGTCAGAAAAAGTAATCCCTTTTTGCCATATACAGTCAGAGAAAGAATCATATTTTTGCCATATACATTCATCACTTCAACTGAGAATCAGGATGACCGCTGTTGTGCCAGCCTGCAGATTTAGGAATCTTATTCATGACCGACAAGAAACACGGCTTCATTTACCCACGTCAGATCGGCAACTGAGGATAGCCCACGTGGCTGAAGGTAGGGGAAAATATGCTACTAACGCCGCCGGAAGAAACATAGAAGAAATGGAAGGTGGAAAACCAAGAGACTGGTTGGAATATATGAACACACAAAACCACAGAGAGAAATAGAAGAAGAAAATGAGGCTGTAAGAGAACGGATAGCAGAATGAAAAGATTCAAATATGTAGAATGTAAATATACTAAAACAGTGACTAATTAAAGTAAAGCGTTTAAAACACCAGTAAAAAATAAGTAGAAATTAGTAAAAATGACGGGAACTAATTAGAACAAATAGGGGAAAATTAAATTCAAATACTAAGGAACTATCTGGTTTCGGAGTCCATGTCAGCTAACTTCGTCAAATAAAATGGCGGTAAAAGTAACTAAAATCCGAATAAAATGAAAACAAATAATCGAGAAAATAAGTAAGACGATCAGAATGGAAAAAATTATGCCAGAGATTTGAAAATGGAAGTGAAAAAGGGGACTATGATCGCCAACAATGGAGTTTGATTAAGGAAACTTACGATAAGGAAACTTTAAAAAATGTCCGATTCATATATAGAATTAGGAGAAAAAAGGGTCTTGTCTTTCAAACGATTGAATGCTTGATTAATCATTTTTTGTTTAAGTCAAAAGATGATTTAAACAACAAAACAATAGTTTAAACCAGTCAACCCTGCTACAACCCCCAAAACTTCTGTTTCAGTGTTATGTTCTAATGTTCTCGTTTGATTAATAATGCAAAATGTATGAGTTGCATTTGTTATAAAATCATGCGGTTCTGTCTTTCAGGATCTCCCTTAAAAGCTGCACTTATCAAGGCTCTCTACTCAATTTTAACAATTTTCGACCAGCTTCTTGTACTCCATCAGATTTTATAAATGCTTCATAATATTGATACAAAAGAGTTGCCAACTGTTATGGAACCATCTATGCGCTATACTTTTCATTTGCAATTATTCTACATTATCTTCAGAGTGACACTTAAAGTAGACTTGCTGCAACACTAGCATTTAAACGAATTATTAAGTGCCAATCATCGTCAGATATACTATTAGATAAATATCTAGTCTTTATAGCTTCAAATTGCATCATGCCACCTACTTTTAATAAACGCAAAATATTCACAATCTGCTTTCGATTGTGAATATATAAGCTAAATGTTCCATGATAATAATCCGAAAAAAATGTGAACAGTTATGACAGCAACTGTGCACTGCATTCTTTATATGCAGTTGCAGAACTACACATGATCTTAAGACTGTCACTTAAATATGCTCGCTGCAACATTGGAACTTAAACTAATTATGAAGTGCCAGTCATTCATTATCAAATATAGGCAATAGAGATCTATTCTCCGTCATCGCAGATATAAAGCACGCCATGTTGTCGCACGGTTCATAAATACATAATATTCAGTATTTTCGATTGTATAGAAACCCACACAGATCATTTGCAATGCAGTGACGTAAGTTTAATGTTATACTGTGCATCATACTGTATCCCATAATTTGAAATAGAAATATGAATATTCGTACAAAAAGCGTAGTTACTTCCCATACAGCACATAGTATAGCGCAAGCAGTGTTTTTAAAACTTCTATACTCAAAATAGTTGCACAGTGTACATTATAAAGTGCATATTCAACATCAGGTTTGATACAAAAACTATCAATTATAAGCTAAATCTATAAAATACACTAAACGTGAAAGTAATTATAAATATTTTGAAAATCATAGGGCACACAAAATTTTACGACTTAATTTAACCCCAGAATCTGGAACCATGGTATTTTTTCATATACTAACATCCATAGTCGTAGTTTTGAACTATTTAGAAACATTTAGCATGGGATAGCCGATACCCGAAATGGCAGCAAGAAAGCTTGCTGTGTTCGCATTTTTGGTAACTTCTGTGTAGACTAAAAGAAGTCATTGAAAGGGGTAACATATATAGGTTAAATCACTATAAGGGGTACACTATAAAGTTTAATCCCTAAAAGGGCCACACTATAAAGGCTAATTACTAAAAGGGGTACACAATATAGGTTAAGTCACTAAAAGGTGTACATTAGAGACCGGAGACATTTTATGTAAACATCGTTTATATTTATGTTCCAGCATTCAGATATATTTATATAGGGCAAATAATAAACTTCCCCCTTCCCAAAGTATCATTAATATAGGTTACATTACTAAAAGATTAAGTAATTTAAAGGTTAATCACTGCAAGAGCTACATAGTTCAATTTATTCACTAAAAGGGATACCCTATAAAGGTCAATCACTAAAAGGGGTACACCCTAAAAGTTAATCATTAAAAGGGGTACACTATATTGTGAAATCACTAAACACTAAAAAGGGTGCATTATAAAGGTTATGAATTAAAATTAGTACACTATAAAGTTTAATCATTATAAAGGCTACACTCTAATGGTTAATCTCTGAAAAAGCTACACCGATGAGTTCAACATCTTAAAAGGAGGTTGCTAATGTTCAAAATTTATAATAAATTGCCTTTCATCTTTATTTTGACTTTTATACTTAAAGTAAAATATTGTGCATCAGTTAAAAACAATAAATCTTTCTATTCAGAGGAATTCATGTATAACATTTCACATGAATAATAACCGTGGTTTCTTGAGGCATAAAAATGTAAAAATAATTTTTATTTCTTCAGAGTCACATTTTTTCAACACATTAGCTTTCACTATAACCACGAGAAAAAAACATACCCTGAAAGACCTTTTCATGTCAATCATTGTATTACTTTCTTAAAATGACGAGGCGAAAGAAATTAATTGAGTTTCAATTTCCGTAAATTACCTCTTTAGGTGAAAATTCTTGAAGCTCTCCTGGAAAACAAATTTTTACGTATACCACAATTTATTTTTTGGACATTCTTTATTTGCTGTAATGTATCATGATTAAAAATATTATGAGGAACATTTTGCTTATCTTCAATGATTTCATAATGTATAGCAAGTTATTACTCATTCATTTAAATGTGTGGATTCAGAGTTTTTCGAGCCAACTAGCTGATTAGTTGTTTGATCAAAATGGTCTGCTAAAATGTATTGTTGGTGGGAATCAGAATTGTCATGCATGTTTTCTATGGACATTTTTTGAAGCATCTATTTCTCATAATCTAATATAGATAGAGCTTAGATGATGATTGATATGGATTGAGCATCAGATTTCATCCAATTTCAAAGAAGGTATAGGGGATTCACTAAGGATTTCAATTTCCGGTTCTTTTTCTATTTCCGGTTCTAGTCTCCATGAAATATCTAATTTTCAAGATTGGCTATAAATAGAATTTAGATGATAACTGATACGGATTTCGCATCAAATTCATAAATAGAAACTGCGTCTCACTAAGAAAAAACACTTCCGGTTAAATATCCAATACATCTTCAAAAATTTGACTTGAAATAACTATTTTTCAGAATTGGCTACAGTTACAGTCATGAGTCAGAATCTATAATGACTGATATGGATTATAGATTTATCTTTAGATTAAAAAAACTTACTAGGGATTTCCACTTCCAGTTCTCGAGATGTCACTATTAAAAAATTACATTTTCCTTACAACATAATTTTTAGGATCGGCTGTAAAAAGAACTTAAATAATAACTGATATGAATAAAGTATCACATTTTGGAGGGTTTGGGAGTTCATTAAGGATTTCCGCTTCCAGAGTTTCCCACTTCGGGTAGCAATATCTATTTATCATAATTGGCTATAGAGTTTTCTTAGATGATGACTAATGTGCGTTCAGCATCAAATGCCAGAGGAAGTATGGGGGCTGCCAAGAATTTCCACTTCCGGTATTTTCATAATCCGGTTCAAAAATTTTCATTTTCTTTGAAATACCTATTTCTAAGAATCTGCTACAGGACAAGCTTTAAGCTTGCTTAGCGAAGACTTATATGGATTCAGCATCAACTTTCTCAGAAGGTAGGGGAATTCACTAAATGTTTAAACTTTCAGTTTTTTTCTACTTACGGCTAAAAAAATTAAAAAATTCTATGAAACATCTGTATTTTTAACGACTATAGACAGAGTTTAGATGATTATCGATACGAATTTGCCATTACATTCTAATGGAAGTAGAGGTCTCACTTAGAATTTCAATTTTCAGTACTATATATAGAGAGAGATATCATTTGCAATTAAAAAAATTTACATTTTCCTTACAGCAGCTATTTTTGAGGATTGGCTACTGCTAGAGCTTAGATGCTGAGCAATACAGTGTCGGTTTAGGAGGAGGAGGTGTGTGGTTCACTAAGGATTTCCACTTCCGATTCTGGAGATGTCCGAAAACGTACATAGTTTTACAAAATAAGTGTACAAAAGATAATAAAATTTCTTAATAGTTCAGTCAAAAAGGAAGCATGCACACCACTTACCACTATATCAAAGTTCCTACACAAAGTTCTTGTTTTAGTATATTTTTATTCATATAGATTAAAAAATATAAATAATTGAAAAACAAAATTATTGAAGCATTTTAACATTCAAATGTAAATATTTCTGCAGCATACGTCTCAGAACGACTTTGTTTGCATGATGATGCTAACATTCTAGCCTGTGATACCACATGTTAGTACAATATCCACGAAATTTTCTAGAAAAAAAAATATGAAATCTTTAAATTAAAAAACAGTTTCGAATATTTGGGTTAGCAGAACTTCAGTTAAAAATCCATGTTTCATCCGAAATTCAAACACACTATGCTAAAATGTTATAAATGTTATTTGCATGATGATGCTAACATTCTAACCTGTGATACAACATGTTAGCACAATATCCACGAAATTTTCTAGAAAAAAAATATGAATACTTTAAATTAAAAAACAGTTTCAATCATTTAGGTCACCAGAACTTCAGTTAAAAATCCATGTTTCAGCCGAAATTCAAACACACTATGCTAAAATATTATAAATGTTATTTGCATGATGATGCTAACATTCTAACCTGTGATACCACATGTTAGCACAATATCCATGAAATTTTCTAGAAAACAAAAATATGAATACTTTAAATGACAAAACAGTTTCAAATATTTAGGTTAGCAGAACTTCAGTTAAAAATCCATGTTACAGCCGAAATTCAAATGCATTATGTTAAAATGTTATAAAATGTATTAAAGATCAAAACCTGATTTTAATAAATATATAAAAGTTATGTATGTACTCGTTTACATTTGTTACTTCCTAAAAAATGTTTAATACTGTGTCAATGCTCTATGAAAGAATTGTGATGCTCTCTAAAATAACATAGAGCTAATGCTCGATACAGAAGTTTAACATGTACTTGTGCACCTTAGAGAAGTATTGTATAGCGAATATGTTTCCTAGCTTAGAATATTACATATTTTCCTTCACTTGACTGCTCACTGTATATTTCCTTTCACTCAAGTCCAAAAGAAGGCAATGTGATAAATATTTCGATGGATTTGATAGTATTTGATAGATATTGATAGTATTTGATAGATTTGATAGTATTTGATAGATTTGATAGTTATTTTGATAGTATTTGATGAATCAATAAGTGCAATTCACTTTGAGGGAAGGATAAGGAACAGTTGAACAACGCATAAAAACACAAATAACAATAATAATGCATCACACAACTGTTTCAAGGATACGCGGAATCCCCTTCGTTAGTGTAAAAGAACCAACAAACCCGAAAACGAAAAAAAAGGAATGGGCACGAACGGAAGACGCAGGGTGATCAGGCTTGATTCGTCATATCGGGATATTAGTTGTGTTTAGGCGCATAAGTTGTGTTTAGGCGCACGCCAATCTTATGTTTTTACATCTCGTTTTGGATTGGAAGGACTGTTCTTCATACTGATTTCTTATTGGCTCTCTCTTAATCCAGGTCTTGGGTATATAAACCCCCCCCCCTGCTTTTTGAATTCGCGCTCATTCTTCTTTTGTATTTCGGCTTTGTTGGTTCTCTTGCACGGACAAAGGAGATCTATCGTATCATCGAAACAGCTGTATGCTGCATTTTTTTATTATTTGTGCTTATATACGTTGCTTAAGTTTTCCTTGTGTTATTTTTATTTTCCCTTCCAATGAATGTTGTATAAAAATATTTTAAACTCGCAAGAAGAAATATGAAGACACATGAAATGTAATTATTTAACTTAGTGTCGTTAAAATTTTTAGTTCATTAAACTATCTCCAAATATTGTCTCCTCAAATTATGCAAATCACAAAAGCTACGAAGACGTTAATATATACTCTATAACAAAATAATCGATGCACCAAGAAGGAGTTGTCCGATTGTAATCAAACTTCGTATGCAAATACATTTTAAGCTCCAACGCATCGGAACTAAGCATTCAACAGGTGTATATCTGAGCAGGTGTATATCCTCAGGTGGGTATGGACTGGGGTGCCATCTCTTTTGATAGCCGGATACCTTTGGTAGTCATTTCTGGCACACTGACAGCACAGCGATACGTAGACAACATTCTACGACCGGCTGTGTTACCGTTCCTTTTGCGACACCCCGAATTTACTTTTCAACACAATAATGCCCGGCCGCACAAGGCACGTGTTGCTACAAATTGTCTTCAAGCTTGCCCAACATTTCCTTGGCCAGCTAGGTCTTCTAATCTCTCTCCCATAGAGCACATTTGGGACGTTATGGGAAGGCGATTGCAACTATCCCGGAATGTTGACGATTTAGCCCGATAGTTGGAAACAATTATGCAAGACCTTCCTCAGAACACCATCCGTGAACTTTATCAGTCTATGCCACGTCAGGTGACATCTTACAGCCAGGCCAGAGGTGGACCAATGCCTTATTGACTTGATCCCTTTGTATACGGTCAAACTCTAAATCATTAAATTGTTCTGAAATTTTAATCATTTAGTTTTATATGTATGTTCTTCACATCCACCAATGTTTATCACAATCGGACAACTCCTTCTTGGTGCGTCGATTGTTTTGTTGTAGAATTTGTATAAATATAAAATAATTCTATAAAACTGATTTTTGAACAAAGTGAAATCTAAAACACTTCGATAGTCAAAAAGTGTGAAGTTTTGTTGTAGAATTTGTATAAATATAAAATAATTCTATAAAACTGATTTTTGAACAAACTGAAATCTAAAACACTTCGATAGTCAAGTTACATAATATAAATATTTAAAAGTAGCCTTTCCGTTAACGAAGACTTATATAAGCAAAATAAAAATTAAAACACAGACAGGAATAAATAAAATAAAAATTTAACATCAACAAATATAGTTACATGGAACACAGATGTGACACTTTAATTATTTTTTATGTTGTTTCACTACTGAATCACTTTAATTTTAAATTATCTATTTATAAATATAAAAGCTTACATCATATATAGCCATTCTTAAAAAGTGTGAAGTTTTACCTCCCCGGGGTTTGCGAGCGTAGCGGGCAGAAGCCGAGACCCCAGTAGATACAAATAAATATAAATTAAGATATTTTACATTACGAATAGGGCAATATGTTTCAACATTAATTTATCTTTTCCCGAAGAGAATGTCAAAAATATAGAACAAAATTTATCCTTTCCGCAGTGCAATACGTCATTGTAAAAATCAAAAGAATGATGAGTGAAAGGTTTATTACAATGCATCGCTTATATCGATATTTTGTCTAAGAATAAAATGCTTCACTTTTGAATGTGAAATAAATAGCATGTGAAGTAGTTTGCTATTTTCTACTTGAAATAGACAAAAATGTACAGATAACGTGTTAAGTTAAAAATTGTATTTCTTGTCATGCACGAGTTAAATCAGCAAGACTTTTAAAATAATTTAAATATTTTCAGCATCACTTCTACATGTCTTTCTTTCTTTGGACCCAGACCCTCCGCCCTACCGAAAGGTGTAGACCGGGACCCAGTAGGGGTGACATCCACAGGAATAGTACTCTACTTCCCCTACCAATAATCTATCGGAAGGATTATCAGACCCATATATTTAACGAGCACGTGCTCCGCTTTAATATGGAAACAGTTTGTAAAGCGCTTTGAATCGAACTCGGATCCTCCAAGTGCAATACCCGTGCTCTAACTATCGTCGTCCCGTTCCTCTTGTATGTCTTTATTTCGACACAAACTATCCGACCTACCACTTAAAGGTATAAGGTTTCTGTTTTCAGACCTCACATATTTTGCATGTCCATACTCCGCGTGAAGATAGCTTGAACAGAGCTTGGAATCGAACTCGGGTCATCCGAGTGCAATCCCCGTACTCTAACCACTGGGCTATCCTTCTGTGTGTCTCCAGTCAGTTTATGAAATATAGATAAAATTACTGTTTATAAATTCCGCGTTTAATGTGTTCTACATGTTTTCTTGGTGTCCATGTGTAGCAAGAATTAAAGTCAATGTGGTCATTATAATTAACTTGTAAATATGGTAATTATAGTCAGTTTGGAATTTAAATTATTTAATGTCATTCACACGTTCCATTTACCCGGCCACTCATCTTGCTGCTCTAAGTCCTTGGACGAGCCGAGTGGTCTGGGCTTTCGACACGTTCCATTTACGTTTAACACGTCCACTTTCTGCAATATGCACCCAGCCATCCTATAGTGATCAGAAAACTAACAGAAAGTAATCTTATTGAATAGCAAGTTTAACAATAAAACATGTTTCTGTCAATTTGAATAATGTTTCTGTCAATTTGAATCAATCTGTCAAACAATATGAACACAGATTAGCCTTGTAGCTCGGAAAATGACTCACTTGGGAAGAATGTTCGCCTTTACGACTTTATGACTTAACTCGTACATTATTGTATGTTCCAAACAGAAACAATTGATCTCTTTAATTTTTCTTTATCAGTAAATAAATATCAATAATGAAATGTTTTGCAGTGGTCAATGAATTCTCAGTCATTATGGGTTCCACATTAATTCAAGAGTAGATCATTAAATTAAATTAGTTTCTGGTGCATCCGTGTCTGATCCTTCAGCGGATTTCAGATCACAAGAAGGATTATAAAATCTTGTACTTAGATACGTAAGTAATAAAGTTATTCATGTACTTATAGGCAAAAGCTGGGATGTTAGACAAAAGGATCGGCCTTATTTACAGCAGATGAATTTACGTGGTTTGGGCTACTGTGATACAACGAATTCCTGTGGATTTCAGATTACCAGAAGAGTTATTGAATCTTGTAATAAATGGTAACAAATTTATTGAGAAAACTGCAAGTGAAAGTTTTAATTGTCAAACAAACGGCCCAAATCTTAAATTTTCCGCAGGTAAATTTGCATAGTTTGGACTATTGGGAAACAACGACTTACATTTAGAGAATTTATTCATTAGATTACAAACAAGCCTATTTTACGAACTCTCGGATATAGCAGGACCTTTCTTCATGGTAAAATCAACATGGTAATAAATATGCGCGCATCTGTCCTGTAGGAATTGGAAATTCATCTGCTCAGGAAGGAATCAGCAATATAGCTGTCCTGTAGGAATTATAAATGTTGTTGCCCTGTTGGAATTAGAAATATAAATGCCCCGTTTGAATCAGAAATACAGCTGTCCTGTAGGAATCAGAATTATAGCTACACTGTAAGAATCAGAAAAATATAAGTCCTGTAAGGACCAGAAAGTTCTCTTATTGCATAAATGATTTAGCAGAACAACTTTATTTAGTGTATACACTTATCCTTCAGAATAAGCTATATTGTATCATTATGGGGATTTTTTGCTCGTGTTATGCACATGAAACCTACTTGTACCAGGAAATATATTATCTAAAATAGTTTTCACACATATAGGAACAACATGTTTGTATACACAATTTTATCCATCTTTACATGGAATTAAAACCTGGATACATCTAATACACATACTAAAAGTAAATTGTTTAGTCACATATGGATATTGCAGCTCACGGAAAATCTTTATGAGTAGAATATCGGTGTTTTCGATTTTAATAATTCGGTTGTTGAAAAAAACTGTACTAAAAATGTTTTTAACGTAAAATAAACTTTTTGCAATAGAGGAATGTCACGTTATGTTTTGAAACAATGTAATGAATTTATGTTCTACAAATTTAAGTGTGTACATTGCGTCATTTCTCTGATTTAGAACAAAATATAATGTACATTAAATTTTATTGCATTTTCTAAGGAATTTAACTTGCATGTTTTAACCATTTTGCTGAGGAATAAAATTACCTATTATCTCTGGGTATAAAAAAACAGAATATGATTAGCAACATCGCTGTTTACACATCAGTTTAATAGAATCTCTGAACGAGACATTAACCTTGCTTTAAGCAAGTTAATCAAATTTATCGAATGTATTTAATACGTACTTAGTTAGTTGAATAAGCAGTTTATTACTTAAAATTTACCAAATCTTTTGATAAATTTGATCTTTTAAATATTTGTTTAATACAAATAAATATAGTGCAACACTTTTATAAAAGTTCCTAATCATACAATATATGCGTTAGTGAAGAAATGAATACTTATTTAAAATACCTCAAGTTTTATTTTGTTGATTATAATGAGAAGCATTTTATAAACTCTCGGGTTTAAATGTGAAAATATTCAGAAAATTGTGGATGTTTGATTATACATAATTTTATCATTGCATTGTTATGAATTTTGGTATGCATTCTAAACTAAGCATAAGTTCATTGAATACTAGCCGACTTCAGATTTTTGAAAATTGTCTGAAATGCTTTCAGTAGAACGTGACTGCACGCTCCGTAGTAAGGCTCCTCTATATACGAGCTGACTCATCAAGCATATTGAAGCCCACCATAGCTGGATGCCCAATCCATTAGCATTAGCTCTATTCGCATTTTCACTTTAAGAAGTATAATTGAATTAATTATGGGTGGTTGTTCTGCACCGAACTGCTCTAAACATTCTAGAATGGGGTTTTGGGCTATTTCGCTTTCCTAGAAACGAAAAAAGAAGAAAACAATGGCTAATAAATAATCGAATACCCCTATACTGGAGCATACTTGTGCGAGCTATGTTATGCAATATTCTAATTGAAACTTCTTTTGTTATATAAAATATTTATTTTAAACACTTATTTTATAATTTCTGTAACTGTAGTATGGAACCCTATGGGCTTCAATATGCTTGATAAATCAGCCTGTAGTAGAGGCGTTCTACTCCGTAGCGTTACGTTGTTCTGCATATCCCAATTGCAATGCCGCATCTATAATTATATCGTCTAACCGTCTTCGCGCGCACTCGTACACTCAGGTTTAAAAATATTCGCACTAAATGAAACTAACAAAATGAAGAAAGGTTAGGAGTGACATCAAATTCCCACCTAAAGCTCCTATATAGAGCTGGCGCATCTGCCATTTTATATCATACTTATCCATTGGCTTTTATTGCGCAGGGACTCGATATTGAGCATAAACGTGCAAGAAAATGGGAGGATGTTCGGTCGTAAATTTCTGTAATAGCTACCGACAACGGATACAAATGTTTAGATATCTAGAATGAACAAGAAAGAAGAAGAAAATTGAATAAATTGTTGAAGATATGAATTCAAAAATATCATTTTTCGACGCAGTCAGCGATAAGGGGCCAATGCTGATGCTTTTCACTGTGCTTTCCAAGGAGACTTACGTTGGTTCTCACTCCTTGTCACCAAGACGTTTTTTACTGTGTGATAGGAAGCCATAGATCAGCCTATATTTGGTCAGCTATATTTCAATTCAATGTTCCAATAGGCTAGAAAAACTTTATTTCCATTACGCGCAAGCACAAACGTTCCTAAAAAGAAGTGCAGAGGGTTGTTGTTGAGACCCAGACCGTCCGACCTACCAGAAAGGGAAGTGCAGAGGGTAAAAAACTTTGCGTTTAAAGTAATTTGTATTTTGAAAACTACCAGAAGTTAGGGCAGATAAATAATTTTTAAAAAAGATTTTGAAATTTTTCTTCATGATTCATCTTGATCATCATCGTCAAAACTTTGAGTGTGTAGAATTCTTTTGCAGAATGCATGTTGGCATGTTGTAATTCTTAAATCCATAACATCAATTTCAGTCAAGAAGACATTTAAAAATTCGTTAAACATGTATAAACATATTACGAATTCCGTTCGAAGCTGGTTGAAAAGAGCGCGATTTTATCTTACCGATAGTGTAAGGATCGTAACATTATAATAATATTTTCGTCACTAAAATAGTAATTACTCAGAATTATGGTTCAGCATTAAATAAATAAATAAATAAACTGAATCGATTTTTTTCTCATTGGATTTTCCGCTATGACGTCCGTAGACAATTACAAATACACATATATATTCTTTTTAATTATTTATTAAACGTCTTCAGCTACCAAATCGGGCATTTTCTAAACACTATATTCTTTATTGCAGCAATTATAGATGGCGCATACACCTTGGAACGAGCTTTTTTTTTTCCCACTGCGTGAACGTATTAAAATCTAAATAGGTGCATAATTAAAACTTTACTATCTCTATATACACTAAATGAAATTTAACACAAAAACAATTCAAAGTGGGTTCCAGAGATGCAATAAACTCTTTAGCGAGATAAGTAAAAATAAAAGGAACTGAATGCTATTTAATAAGATTATTAGACATTCAAGATATTTGTTCGCACTATGCTTATAATGAAATAAATGTACTTTTAAAAAAATAAAAATTGTGTCTTCAAATTTACGAAATTAGAAAACCACTTAATTAAACCCACTCCAATTTATAATCACCTGCTTTAGCGGCTCTTAAATTTCCAGACAGCTCTCGGGCCCCTGTCTAGACAAAATTTGCGATGTTGCTATATCGTCTGCTCGAATACATTTTTATTGGGAACGGCGAAAAACGAACGGAAAATAGTTTCTAAACATTTATAACTTTTAAACTCTTTCGAAGTTTCGAAGTTTAAAAAAATCTCTCCGAAGTTCTTAGTCGACTGATACCAGGTACGTTTGTACCGAATTTTGTGGCTGCGCGTCGTTTGAGTTTCCCGCCATGCGCTACACAAGCCAACATATAGATAGACATCCACTTTTATTGCTATAAAACGGTGATATAATAGTTTTTTAATATAGCTTGAATTTCATTATTGCAAACTTTTAACGTTTTAACAAAAATGAGAAAATAATCACTTCGAATCAACTTTTATTTAAAGTTAACAATATCAACTTCGAAGGAATTGAGCAAATGATATCAAATTCAGTACGTCTATTTATACTGGCAATTAAGCTTATTAACTTTTAGAAAACTTGGATCACAAATAGACTGTTATATCTGTATTCATTTCCAAGAAACTTAAATTTTTCTTAGTTTTTGCGGATCTCATGTGGGGAATCCATTAAATAATCCACAACACTTATATTCTTCCTACAAAGCATGGTACCTCCTATAAAGAACCTAGCTGCCCCAACCTGGAATCGAACCCTGGATCTCCAATCTGATCTGCCAACGCTGTACCGTTTAACTGCATGGACGAAATTGTAAGTTATAATCGCTGAAGTGGACTCTGCAATCTCTACCTTCAGATGTCAGATTGGAAGGGCTCTGAAAATCTGACTCACCAGTTCCTGCTGTTTTCTCCTCAGATTAGTATCCTGCGTGGTCGTTATTATCTCAATTTGAAATCGGCGATCAATCTTTCAGAGTCCACTGAATCCGTACTAATCGTACTAGGGTCACTTCCAGTCCTCCAACATCTTTGTACTAACCTACGAGGTTGATTTTTTCGGGCGCCATTGTAAAGAGCTTTCATATCTCTATATTCTCTCTCACCATCGTCTACCTGTCTCCAAATCGTCCACCATCTGTCTCCATCGTCTACCTGTCTACAAAATCGTCTACAAAAGCATCTAAAGATGCTTTTGTAGATGATTTTTCACTTAATCTGTCAAAAGTGACTCTACAAATGTATTTGATATTTTGAACTTTCGATCCAAGGACAATACCACAGAACGTCACTTTTTAAACTAAAACTCAGTTTATGGGAACTTCACAGAAATTACTGCAGTTTGCTGTTTAAAGCAACAGACAACATATATAATAATTGTTATTGCACACCCAGAATAAATAACAATATATACAATCTACTACAATATACTATGGTGATAATTCTTAAATAGAGACTAGTTCTTAAGTTTATATGCTTACCCCAGCATTCCGTTACTTCGCCTCGTTATTAAGACCACACTCCAAATACTAGACTTTTCCAAGTCATAGTTGTATCGAATTGGATTTCCTTCTACTAGAAATATGCTGTTGGCCAACTTCCTAACTCCTTCAACACTATCATCGTGACTTTTGCTTCACTCCAGCTCACTCCCTTCCAAACTCTTCCTAAAATCCTTCCACTTACTACTCGAATCATTCATATTCTACTCAAGAGCCCTTCTTTCTTTCTAGAATCCTATTATGCCGTAGGAAGGCAGAAAATGCTGATTAGGTCGGTGATTTGTCTAACAACCGAACCAGTTAAGATGGTTAGTTTAAAGATTCATAAATTATAATGCAAACTGGGGGAAATAATAATCAAAAGGCTATTTATACCTCACATCCTCTACAATACATATTATCATTCTATTTGTGTTTATGAGTTGCTCAAGTTTTCCCTTTCCTAATGCATAGTATATGTAAAGCAAAAATATTGTAACATGGGCATAAATCTAACTGATTTTTGATCAGTCTGATTTCTGATTGAACTGACTAATTCAACTTACTGATTTCTGATTATTGATGGGTTTCAAGTTTTCAACATGAATACTACTCAATCATTTTTGTCAGTAATGTGTGTATGTCTCGCTGGCAGTCTGTGGAGACTATATCTCTCCAACAATTCAAACAGAATGAATTTAATCTGGTACGATTATTTAGCTCCATGAATTTTAAAAGCTTGTTGATATTTGTCGAAACGGAACACATAAACAACAAAATTATTTCAAACTTTTTTTCCGAAATCAGAAACACAATATAAACACGAAAACACATCAAAACACGTTTTACATAATGAGTGTAATCATTTATATCACGTTAGCATGCACCGTTCTTGTATGTTTTGGATCTAAAATAGAAATAAATATTAAAAAATAAATAAATACGCATACTATACTAAAATGAATCCTTTCTTTGTAAGTATCTTTATGCAAAAATGAGTTGGAAAATATTTTACAACTTATCTCGAAACGTATTTCTCAAAAAATTCAAAATATTTTCATAATATTCGGTATGTTTAATTTACTCAGTGACAACAATCTGCCTATTTATTTTTGGCGATATCTGAAAAATGGTCTAATTTTTGTTGTTGACTTTAAATACGAAAAATTTTTCAATTATAGTGAAAGTCATGTGTCGAACACATATTTTTTTATGTGTTTAAAGGTTATATCTATTATACTATCTGTTTTATAGTAATTCTTTTGGGGAATTTATTTAAGCATTTTGAACTCTCTTTTTAATATTGGATATGTATTGTCTCCAAAATCTCTAGTATAAAGCGGTCTTTGTATGAAATCTCTTTAATCTCTTTAAAATGTTAAAATTCTATTGTCGTAAACAAAGCACCATATTTTGATATTTTATTTAGTTCTTTCAAGGTGAAGAAAAAATGAGTCTAAGAAATAACTTCCATATTATCTTGAGTAAACTCTAGAGGATGAAGTAAACTAAGGTGTCATGTTCTCCAGGCATTTTTTTCTCCTTCTTTGAGTGTTAAGTTTGGGAAATAATTTTTTAAACGATGGTAATGGATTATTTCCTTGCCAAAAGGTCTCTCTAGGAAATAATTTCACAATTAGTAACTTTTTCCACATAATACATTACTGCGTACTATGTATACAAGGTTTGTTGGAAAGTCCTTAAGTGCTCCAATAACTTTGTAGGGAACGATCCATGTGTGACCACGTTAGATATATCTATAGTAAAGGGACAATTCAAGATCGAATGAAAGTAATTGCTCCCAGTAGAAAATTTAAAAAGCTAAGAACTCGGCAACAAAATAGATGGACGAGAAAATATCAATTCCAAAATTGTTGAGCATTATCTTATGCGTATAAATCGACACCAGGAGCGGACAAAAGACGTACACAGAAGGCAAAAATGCCTGTTAGAAATTTATATCATCAGCATTTCTAACATGGTGACACTAGCAATGCTTGTTAAAGTACCCGGTATTATTCTTTCTGGAATGTAACGTTGTCATTGACGAAGAGCATTTTAAACAGACTCTACACTAGTGGCGGCTGGTGAGGTGAAGCAGGTAACGCAGGATAAGCGCTAATTCCCTTAAAGTCATCGGCTGAATGGTTTGTTATTATTATTATTTGGCGAATTTTTAAACTCGTTTAGCTATTTTTAGATAATACTTGATAAAACCTGTGCCTGCAGCGCGATGTGTTTTGATGTTGTTTGTTGTCGGGGAGGACGGAGAATCCCGCCGTTAAATCTGCTTCACTCATTTCTGAAATTCCGAGTCACCACTGATTTACACTATAGCGATGTTTATGTGAGTGTTGTTTATTATATCCTACCGGAATGTAACATCCATTCGCCAATAACCCTTTTTGTGCGAAATAAATATTTTCTGTAAAATATTTAATGTCGATTCCTACTTGTTAGACAATGCTCTGTAACTTTTGCTCTGCAGTTGGTTTTCTTCTTCTATCGTGCTTCGTTACCAAGTTCGTTACCCTAGCTTTTTTAATTCTCCTCTAGAGGCACTTCAATCACTTTTATTCGTTCAGATATTGTCACTTAGTTAAGTACCGTGCTGCCCCAATCGGTAATTGATCCCCGGTCTTCTTATTCTAGTCGACGGTCTACCGTTCTTTGAGGTACTGGGACAAAATTACAATCTCTTATCGTCGTAGTGAACTCTTCAACTGTGCTATAGATAGATCTAATGTGTACAGTGGTGGACGTTTTCTTACATAGTAATTGAGGTGATCAAGGACTTTCCAAGCAACCTTGTAAAATTACATTTAAGGATATGAATATAATAAGAAAGCTAAATATGTACTTATTTGCAATTTAACACTAAACAGGACCTCTAAAGAATATGTCTAGCACTTCCAGTAGGTTCACGTCAATTATAATTTTTAGGTCACACCTTTTCAATAATCGCAGATTTAATTCATTTTATTTTCATCAACCTATTATTATTTTTAGCTGACATATTGTAAAGCTAGCACTTTTGCTAGTGGATAGAATTATTTTTACCAACGTAACCAACGACTTGATTTAGCTGGAAACTTTAAAATTTTTCAACTTCCAATTTACACATTTAAAATTTTATCACTTCTGAAGTAGTGTTGTGATTTCTTGTATAAATTTTATGTAGAGAAACTCTGACATACTTATGTGTAGAGATACACTGACATAGGTAGGTTTGCAGTTGATATGTTGAGGCAAACCAAACAAAAGCAAAAATCCTTGACATTTAGATCCCTAGATGAGATGATCCCTTAATTGATTGAGTAACTCCGGTTCATAAAAGAACCTCATATTCTTTACTCAACTGCTCTGACTTCTTGGCCACAATTAATCCATATACAGTGTTTTTATCAACGTGTGTCAATTTGTCACTTTTTGTATCCATACAGTCTTTATATTGGACTTAAAGGTCAACAATAATCCCCAGGTACCGGTATGAAATCCTAGCCATAGAAAGGGAATCGAACTCGAGATCTCAATCTCAGTACAAAAGCTCTTCTGACTGAGGATTGATAATATTGCCTATTCAGGATGAGAAGGCAATCTTATCACTTCAAATCTGAAATTGTTATGGAAAGTGAGTTAACAGTCATGCACATAAACTTGTAAAATAATATTATGTACTCAGAAATTGAAATATCACAAATTCTTTAGTTATATGCCACTAATATATCCTCAAAAATACATCAGAAATAATTTCGACTGTTGTTATTACGTCAGATTTCCGAGTAATGTGTATCTAACCATTCCTATAGAAGTGCCATTATTGTCCTATATGTAACTCTTTACCCTTTGGGAGAATAGGTCTGTTTGGGTAATAAATAAATAAATAAATTCTGAAAAACCCTAAAAAGTCAGCAATGACAAAGTTCATAAAGCATTTTCAAGAAACTAACAGAAATTTGCACTGAGCGTACACCTACGATTCCAGAGGATAAGTCGTTACAAATTAGTGTTAAAAGTATGATTTCGTATAAACTAACGAGCTGTTAGGACTCCTTCAAAGATAAAAACGGTAGAGAAACAGTTATATGCCAGATGATGGAAATAATGCAAACTGGACATGCTACTATGAAAGAAGACAAGCAACAAAGCGTTAAAAGGCAGACCTTGCATTTTAGTTCAAAGTAAACTGTAATTGTTGAGTGTTTAGGGGATTTTAAGCGTGGGTATTGTTTTAAACTCTTCATTAACAGCTTCATAAGAATGACTAAAGGAACATTGCTCAAAATGAAACTTTTTCAATCTGGGGAAACAGCATATTCTTCCTTTTATAAAAAAAGCGTCTGTAATTATCATCTAAAGTATCAAAAACAGTAGACGATATTTTTGATATATCTTTTGGGTGCCACCTGACCAAAGAAAAGTTTACAAATTTCAAATTCTCAGTACATTATGTGAGTTTAAAGTTTGATGTGAGCAACGTTTCTATACCCAGTACTACCTCATTTTTCATCAGTAAAATACATTTGAAACCAAATAAAATATATTAGAAAATGACATATTGTTCTCAAATAAATGATGCTGTATAAAAATCATTCGTTGCTTTCAATGCATTAATCAAAGGTTAGATAGAAATCTTATTTAATCGGAAACCCTTTTCAAGATTTTTTTTTAGGAATGAATGACATTTATTGGAATTTCCTGACAGCAATTTTCTACTCCTTCTGTGGGATAGTTCTAGATTTCACCTTGAAAGTACTGTCTGTCCATTTATCATTCTCCTCTAGTTTAGTTGAATTAATTGCTTTTGCTTTTGTCATTTATTGCTATAGCTCACTGTATAACAAAATATTACGAAATAGTCAATATTGAGAAATGCCAATATAATGTTTTGGGAGTACTGCCTGAGTGTACTCGTATATAAGCCTGTATGTAATACATACAAAATTTCAATTTGGGATGCATGTGGACTTGTTCGTGACACATAACAAGTTTACAATTGAAAAAATTTCTTCGATTTCATTTTGTTGCCAAATTCATGTTCCTAATTTCTTCTACTCTTCACTGGAGAGTTGAAATCCCCATCAGGTATAGTAGTAAGGAGGCTACGGGGGACAAACGGCATTTTGTGATAAAATCATAAGACTTGGCACATTTGCAGACAATGTATAAATAAACATTTTAGGATGGGGAAACATACCAAAGTTACGTCAGAATCCAAGATAGCGGACATTTTTCAAAATGGCAGTTATTTTTTTTTATTTACAAAGATGACGAATTCAGATGGACCTAACGTGCGTTATGGATATTTTATGTCCAAGTTGTTGGGGTGCTTAAGGATTTTCTTATGAACTATGTATAGAAATCACTTCAAATTTAAGTTGTGGAATTTTTAAAACGAATAAATTCGTAAAGAAAAATAATTTGATTCCATATTAATATTGTTCTATACCTTATATGTGCAACAAAGAAATTAATTGCATTCAAGACGCAATATATTTAAGATACTGTTTCTTAATATTTTTCCTTACTTAAGTTGTAAAGAATATGTCCATTTGAAAAAGTAAAACAGAAAAAGTATTTGTGAACGCTTTGAATATTTTAATATTTTATATTAACTAATAAACATTCTATTTCATTTTTAAATTGCATTTATACACCAGATATCATTTAATATACAATTTGAATGTTTTTCAAACTTCCTTAGAAAACAAATATTAAAAGTTAAAGTATGTCTTTAATAATGTAATAAAGAATGTTCCAAAATATTTAATGACCGAAGAAAAAATTAATGTTTTCAAATTCAGTATTCTTTCATTTTATTTCGTTTTGTCCGACGTTATGTATTTTTTAAAGGAATTATTTCCTATGTTTTAATTTAAATAATATTTACGCTTTAGAAAGTATATAAACACTTTCGATACGTTTCAACACAAACGAATATATATAAAAATGAAAATATGATTTAAATTAATTCAACTTTTAAGCAAAAATTAATTCAGCGTTTGAAATTCATTCAACCTGATTTCGTTACATCGTCGAATAAGATATATCGTTTGAGTTTCCTAACATAAAATTTATGTGATTTTTATCGCCATTTACCGACAGCACTATTCCATCAAATAACCGACATCACGATTACGCGAACACAATGAAAAGACAGGTGCTTCAAGTGCTTCGATCCACACAGATGATTCGTAAAAAGAACCAACTTTGGAACTGTTTCAAGAATAATGGTATTATACACGAAATTCCTGAGAGACACCAAAATTGGTCACTTTCTAATTTGCCACAGCCTTCCACCCGTTCTCAATTTTTTGTAAACCAAACATAAGTTCTCTGTCAATACTAATTTTCCAAATTCCAAAACACTCTACTTTAAAGATAGTATTTTAATCATAAGATGACAATTAAAAAATTTCCCCAGTTGGCGAGCGTTTGTCATTCGACTTCCCTTCGTAGCCATGGATGCAACTCGAGCGTAAGTATTTATTTGTTTACGCTTTTTCCATGCGACCATGTGCTTAACACAGATGTGTGTTTTGTGCAAATAGTTCAATCGATCATTAATTTAAACCGTCTGTTATGCGTCAAAATTTCGGCTATGTATTTCGACGTTGTGAAAATGCTCGTATGAAAAAGAATGAGGATGTGGCACCCCGAGAAGAATTCAACCAATCCAGAAAAATACACTACAAAAACGAATATATATATATATATAAATCTGATGTGGGCAGCACATGACTTTCCTTATATAATGCAATGAATTTTCTATATTTAGAGCAAAACAATATAGGTTATTCTTATAGTAGATACTTTATTATTCTTATAGTCGATTTAGTCTTTCCAAGATATTGAATTTTCATCAATTAGTCGCCATTTTCATTGATTCAGAGTCATTTTTATCTATTTGGCGATATTTTCATTAATTTGGCAACATTTAAAAAGTCGACAAGTTGGCAACATTCCGCCAAACTCGTCGCCAAAATCTCGCCTAGCGTTATGGACAGAGAAATAAGTTATTCTTATAGCAGATAAATTGACTATTGGCAGATAAATTGGCATTCAAATACAAAAGTATTCCTTAAAGTATCTTTTCATGAATGGAACTAGCTAGATCCACGAGAATGATGTCACCAAATTTATCGCATGATATTACCTATGAAAAGTGAAGATGTTTCACAACACTTAATATATGTTTTTTTAATTTATGGGATTTTTTGATAAATTTATTTGAAAAATGTGCAATCTCACGAGAACGGTTCGTGCTAGCGTTCTAAAGTTTATGTCAATCGTTTTCTAAGCCAGAATTACATAAGAAATGTCTATTTGCGTAACTTTATTCAAGGTTTTGATTTTCTGATGATTTTTTCAGAATTTCACTCGAAAATTTAAGGGGGTTCTGAACATTCGATTGCATTTAAAAACATCAGACTTCCAGTAGTCACGGATTGTGATTTTTGTACCAAATTTCATCTGAATCGCTCCATTCGTTCGTGAGATATAGTCTCCACAGTCTCACTGACACACACACATATTTTCACTTTCACACACACACAGACATGCTTGAAAAATGACAAAGACATTCCTCAAAAATGCTTGATTCGTGATCAGGGATGCTTGAAACGTGCTCTCCCGTCGAAAAATTGAATTCGAATTGTCGACCCTTCACAATACTTTCCTTATACTTTATGTATATAAGGAAAGTAAAAATGAAAAAATCATTTAAATAAATTGAACCTTTAAGCAAAAATTAATTCAGCTTTTGGAATTAATTCACTCTGATTTCATTATTGACTGTTATATGTTCATGAAGGTTTCAGGCAATCTTTCTTGGAGACAAAAAACTAAAATCCATACATTTTTGGAAGATGATTTGAATCTTCAAATATAATTTCAAGTAACTTCATTTTCCATATATTTTATAGTTCTAGGATTCCATAAATTCTATGTGGTTTGAAAAAATGTGAGCTTTCTATATTTTTTACGATTAAATTCAATTACGATTACAATTATGATAAAACGATTAAATTATTAAAAACATACTCTGACTGCTTGGTTTTCCTTTTTCATGAATTTTAAAATTGATTTTATTTTAAAATTACATAGAAATTTTCGATTTTTACTGCTCCTACAATGCATGGTAATGTATGGGGAAAGTATTGGAATCGTGTCGATAATCGCAACTCGAGTTTTAGACGGATTTGTACGTTTTGTGACTTTTGGAGCACGTGCAGATGGTGTGTGTGTGTGTGTGTGTGTGTGTGTGTGTGTGTGTGTGTGTGTGTGTGTGTGTCTGTGTGTGTGTCTGAGTGTTATCCTGTTGATTAGATTTTGGTAGGATTCGGAAAAAAAAGAACCTGACATTTTTTTTAAAATGGCTTGCAACAATTATTAAAATCCAAAATTAAAGACTACATATTCTCAAACATATCCAATAAGTGTTTGTCTTAAGCGTATGAAAAGAAAATCAATCTCATTACTTTAGGATCAACCGTGCTCGAGATATTTTAGATTTTTCGAATTTTTGCTCCGCTGCCTTTGAAAATACGTCTAGTTACCTAATGAAAATGAAAATTGAATTAAAAGTGCAAATACAGTGTAATTTCAAAAAATTATGCGTGTTGTTCTGGGCAATTAAACTCGATTTGATGAATTATTAAAGAATTACAGAGAGAATGAATTTGAATCTGTAGGTAAAGTCACGTGATGTCCACAACCGGTTTTTTCTATGAGTCTATTGTTAACTATGAGTCTGTACACATGACATCTATCAATCGAGTTATATTTATCGAGCTAATAAATTTATATTTGACACGATTTATTAATTAATAAATATAAAGGGCTTTCGGAGAAGGAAAATTAAGAAACATAATTTTTCGAATATTTCAGTCAAAAAAAATAAATAAAATAAATTGTAAGACGTTTCACAGCAATGGACGTCGTGACATAAAATTTCGAAATGAAACCTAGACCCTTCGTAGAGAGATCGTTGATAATTTAACGCCACATACTTCTATATGAAATTTCCTTTAATTATCATTTTCTAAACGTTAAAATGTACCTTGAAAAATCACGAATATCTTCAAGTGAAAGCTTTAAGCACTTTTAATTAAAATGAATGACACAATTATTTAGGAATTATCATGAACTGTTCCCGAGACATTAGAAATTCTACAATAATATTATTTTAAAATAAATGTCACATTATGGATTTAATGCTAACAATAAGTAACAAGAAAGATCAATCATGCTTAAAGCATTGATTATGAAACACTTTCCAACTTTAATGCAATTTTATTTAAGCATGTCTAAAATGCAATACATTCCTCGGTAATATTTTAAAACTTATCACAATACTACATTAATTTATTATATTTGAAAACTTAAACCTTCATCGAAAAAAATGATCTTCATTCAAATGACGGCATTGAAATATAAATTGCCTGGTTTAAACATCTCTAAAATGTGATACATTCCTCGGTAATAATTTTAGAATTATCATAATACTGCGATAATTTATTATATTTAAAAACTTCATCGAAAACAACTGAAATTAATTCAAATGACGACATAGAAAAAATAACACTCCTGGATCTCTCTATAAAAACAGGATTTCATTCATAACTTTCTCCTATTGATTTCATTCATCACAATACTATAATAATTTATTTTATTTAAACATTTTGTTTAAGACCATGGAGCTACAAAAAATTAAACTCTATGCTTGAAACTTCATCGAAAAAAATCGTCCTTCTCTTTATGAAATCAATTAATACTTCATTCATATCAGCCATGCAGACTCCATGGACTAAATTCTTTTGTGTTAAAAGAATACAGGAATTCTAATACAACTCATTCTATATACATTCCTCGGAAATATTTTTAAAACTATCATAATACTACGATAATTTACTATATTTGAAAACTTCATCGAAAACAACTGAAATGCATTCAAATGAGGTCATAGAAAAAATAACACGCCTGGCTCTTTCTATAAAAGCAGTATTTCATTCATAAATAATTTCGCATTCATGTCATTCATCACAGTACCATAATAATTTATTTTACTTAAAAATTAAGACCATGGGGCTGCAAGTAATTAAACTCTATGCGTAAAATTTCAACGAAAAATATCATTCTTCTCTTTGCAAAATCAATGAATATTTCATTCATATCAGCTTTGCAGACTTCATGATCTAAATGATTTTGTGTTAAAGAACATATTTTGCTGTTTACATTTTACATAGGTGAAAAAAAGGCTTCTTTGTAGAAATAATCAAATTTGGATGAGCATTTAAACTCAAACATATTGTAATTGCGTTGTTTCAGTATGTAGATGCACAGAATTTAAGCAAAATGAAGTGGTTTTAGGACGGATACAACACTCAATATGAATTAAAAAGAACTTTAAAAATCACGATTTTGAGACATGATGGATGCCATATATCATTTTGAAGTGGGCCACGTGATCTTTTCATATCATGGTCACGTCGTTTCATATCATCAATTCATATAAGAGGTGTTATTATTATTTTAATTTTTATTTAAAAATTACTGAATATTTTCTTATATATTTTATGGAACTATTTGAATATTAACTACCTAAAATTTTCGAAGCAATTTGTGATTTTTAAATCCGCTTAAAAAATGTTTGAAAAGTTAAGTCCCATAGGGTTCAATGTATTTCATTTTTTCATCCCGGGTTCAATCCAAAACTCATTGGGTGATATTATTCATTTATATTCCCATAGGTCCTACAGACCGTCTGAACAACATACTAAAATTCCATTTTGATTAAGTCATTTTCACTGCAGTTATCGTGCTAACGGACAGACAGACAGACAGACAGATAGAATGGACAAAGTCATAAACACTTTTCAACTTTGTTGTAAAGTGTTAAAAAGAGCCCTTTGTGCAAATGATTAAGGAAAATTTGAAGAATGTATTTAAGCACAAGTAAGATAATATTGTAGTATACAACTCTTTCAAGGATACACTGGACCTCCTTCGTCAGTATAAGGGAACCAATAAATCAGAAGTCAAAAAGACGAAATGGGCGCAAATAAAAGAAACGAAGTACCAGTAAGTTTTGACATGTCTTAACCTTTGGGACTTTTATGTGTAATTTTGGTTTATTTTTCTTTTTATTGGGTCTTATTTATTCTTGTTCGGACTTGAATCGTTAATTCTCGCTGTGTTCGTTTAAGATTGGCTGGACTGGTCTTCATTCTGCTTTCTGATTTTCCCTCTCGGGTGGACGCTTAATCCAGGTTGTTGGTATGTTTACATATCCTCTGCGTATGTTATCTAAGCTATGTTTCTTCTATTTGAGATCATTCCGTTCATTTGACTTCGGGTTTATTGGTTCTCTCGCACTAACAAAGGTAATTCATCATATCCTCGAAACAGCTGTATGTTACATTATTATCACATTTTGTGCTTAAAAACATTGCTCAATTTTTCCATAATACCAACACATTAAGCAGAAATATTTTAAGGCATTACAGAAATTATTACGTTATAAAATTTTTATACGGGCTATCTACGTCAGACATTTTACATTGAATGACAAAATGAAAGATCGATGGTTATCGATTCATTTTTTGTGGAACGGGGCTTATATTGATTACCTATTGGTGAACAACGTAAAGCGTTGATGTGACATTTTGAGGATTGCAAGTTGAATCTTTTACGAAAATCGATAAAACTGAGGAAAATATTTTGTATAAAGTGTTTATAATAGGTAACTCAGAGTTTTAATAACTCAGTAATGTTTTACAAGCTTAATGTTTTAATTTCAATTGTATGTATCATTATTAATGAATAAAATGAATAACAAATTTGCTATGTTAACATCAAAGGTACCGCTTCTGGGACGTAATGCTTAAAGTCTATATCTCACGAATCCGAAAAAACGTCGATTTGAGTCCTGCTGGCCATCGATGCTTGTATTATGCTGTAAAAATATTATAGAGAGTATGACTCATAGTTGGGCCAATACTACTAACTGTTCAATAAATGCGGTCAGCTATTTCAACATGCCGTATGTGTATGTCTTTACCATAGATGTAAAGAAGCCTATTAGTGTAGCAACCAATCAAACAAATGAAAGTAACTCAATACCTACGGTATAATATTGAAAAATACATATGCCCACGCATGGAGGCAAGCATCGACTGAAAGAAGCATTCTTGTGAAATTCTTCATTAAAGAATATTCTTTATTTAAGAATTATTCTTTATTTAAGTCTTTTACAAGTCAGCTATAATGTCGTTCATAATTACTTAAACTCAGCTGAACATTACTAAAAATATGAGTAAAATAAAAATACAACACAATTAAAGTTAATGAACCAAATAAACTAATAGCGGATAAAAAAATTGCGCGCCCATTTTTTTTCCGGTTATGTGGCACTTTTATATCTTTAAAATGATATCACAAATACCATACTTTGCTTTTAATACGTTAAACGATATTAGATTTCTCTCTTATCAATAGAAAAACATGGTGTTTTCACAGAGTGACATATTTTTTTTTTTATTTTGGAGCTATATCCCCATAGCTATTCATTGAGATCCATTGAAGTATTTCAGAAGCAACAATAATGTAGTAAAGCGTTTTCGGAAGAGTGGATCTGTTGCAGATAAAGCGAGAACAGGGAGGTCTTCCATTTTTACTAAGTATAAACTATCTGAAATAGAAACTGTGTGTCGGCAATTCTTCATTGAATTCTTCAGAAATTCCTCAATTACACTCTGATAAGGAAAGTTAGATAACTATTGCTCTAAAATCAAACTATATATCTGCGAAAACGCTTTTTTCTACGATTAATAAAGTGTAGTATCGGTATTTTATAAATTCTTAATTATTCTGTTTTAAATGTTCTTCTGTGTGCGAAAGAATTCGCACGATGTCCTGAACATTCATTTTGCCATTTCACTTCCGCCTTTTGAGAGATTCCGTAATATGTGTAGCTGTACCGGTTTTTTGTATGATTATTTCAGCGCCTGGGAAAAATAAAGTTTAAGATATGTTTTCGCAAGATCGGTTTCTGAAATTGAAGGATGCGACACGATACTTCACAAAATAAATTTGACTACTGAGGTACCTGTTAGACAGAAATCGTGTGGAGTACCATGTCATCTTCAGGGAGAGTTAAATAATCAAGTTACTGAACCTTTGGATGCAAAATTTATTATGCCAAGTACATCACCTTATAATACACTTGTACTATTTGTGAAGATATCAGATGGAACGTGCCGTTTGGTGTGTGATTTTCGGAAAATCAATGAAATCTTGGTTAATGACAATTTTCCTATTACCAATATTGGAGAACTTATTGATAATTTATCTGGCGCAATGTATTTTTCAACTCTCGGTTTGACTTCGGGATTTCATCAGCTATCCTTTGATCCTAATGATTGCGAAAAATCTGCTTTTTCAACTCCTAAAGGTCACCATGAAAGGTGCAGAACAAACACCCTTTGGACTCAATGCCCCTGCATGTTTTCAAAGATTGATGTCATTGATTTTGGCAGGAGTATCCAATATTTATATTGATGCTATTGTGGTTGCATCAAAATTTTTCGAAGAGCACCTTGAGAAATTGGGACAAGTTTTATAAAATTAAAGGAACACCACCTAAAATTGAAACCTTCTAAATGGTATTTCTTTAAGAAAACAATCAAGTATCTTGGATTCTTAATGTCCAATGGAAAAATGCAACCAGGTCCTCAAAATCTTGAACTATTCAAAAATTTAAAGTTCCTAAGTCTATCAAGTATGTTAGAAAATTTTTGTGTCTAACTGGTTTTTTTAGGAAATTTATAGAAGATTATACAGAAATTCCTTTACTTTTGACAAACATTTTGAAAACAAAACAAGGCGAAAAATTTAGTGGAGTAAAGAAGCACAAAATTCCTTTGGTGTTTTAAGACAGAGAATTCTGAAAGAGCCAGTTTTAACTTTACCACTCTTTGAAAATCCTTTTATTCTTCAGACAGATGCCCCAAAACATTCTTTGGTAGCTTAGATTTCGCTCGGATTGTGGTGGATTTTTGCACCCTGTTGCTTTTGCAAGTAGAAAGCTATAAATGAAGCTGAAACCAGATACAGTGTTGTTGAGCGTGAAGCTTTGGCTGTAGTCAGGACAAATAATTACTATAAACATTATCTGGTAGGAAGTCATTTTACCATATACTGTGATCCACATTCTTTATCCTTTATATCCAAATTTAAGGATCCTACTTCTGGACTTTCACGTTGGATTGCATCTTTGTCACAATTTCACTATAAGATAATACACAAGCCAGGAAATGCAAATATTGTTGCGGATTATTTATCTGGATATGTGGGTGAGAAAGAAAATCCTTTGAAGAAAAATTCTTCTAATGCTAAAAGTAAATCTAAAGCTCCAAATCCAAAGAAAGATAATAATTTACAGAAACAGAAATCTTCTGACAATGGGGAAATTCAACAAGTTAATGCAGTAAACAGACATTTAAGTGTAGAGGAAAATAATCAACAAAATCAAGAAGTAGAACAATTAGCAGTAGAAGCAACAGTATTTACTAGAATTTGTAATGCACAGAAAACTGAAGCCAGGCGCAACAAAATCAAAAGTTTTCTAGTGTGAAATATAGCTCCATATCCTCAAAGGTTGGCATTTTTTGAGAAAGATAATGCTCTTTGGTGCACTCATAAAGATCCGAAAGGAAGACATGAATACAATGAGAGATTGGTAATCCCACAGAAGTTGTTTTTTGAAATTTTATGGCTTCATCATGATTGTTCAGCATTTGTCCACTGCGGTTCTCGAAGAACTTTGTCTTCCATTAACAGAAGATACTATTGGCAGGATATGTATAACCAAACACAAAATTATGTGAGTTCCTGTGACATTTGCGTAATCAATCATGGATTTAGAAATAACAAGACACCAGTAAAAAAATTTAATTCTGATTTTCCCTTTCAACGATTAGCAATGGTCCATATGGGTCCTTTTCCAATATCCAATTCTGGAAAAAGTATATTTTGGTTATCACAGATTATTTTATCAGATAGGCTGAAGCATACCCTTTGGCTTCTATTATTTCGGAGAGGATTTTGGAATGTTTAGAGATATTTATTGCTTCACACGGAATTCCCCATAATATAGTAACAGACGGAGAGTCTAATTTTATTTCAAGAGTTGCACAGAGCTTGTATAAGAAGTTAGGCATAATTAAGCACACTACTACTAGTTTCCATCCTCAGTCTGACGGTTTGTGCGAAAGAGCGAATAAAACTCTTCTGAGAAGTCTGAAGAATCCAGCTTTTAAAGAAAAAGATGATTGGGACCGTTCTGTTCCTTTTGCCCTTTTGACCCACAGAAATGCTACTCATGCATCTAATGGAGAAACACCTGCTTATCTTGTTTATGGCAGAGATCTGACTGTGCCTAAAACTCTTCTAACTGGTTTTAAAAATCCTAAGTTTGATTCATCTGATTATGGTCAAGACTTGGAGTACAGACTTAACAAAATTATGAAATTATTAAAATTAAATTAAACAAGGCACAAGAACAGATGCAGCAACAACATAAAAGAGCGAAGCAACCTATGATTAAAGAATGTGATCTAGTGTATCTATACACTTCATTTTTGCCACATGGCCAGTCCAAGAAACTTACTTCATACAATAGAGGTGCATTTAAAGTTATTAAGAAAATTTATCCAGTTAATTTTTTAATCAGGCATGTGGTGAATGCAAAGAACGAGCAAAGACTGCATGTAAACAGACTTACATTGTTTCCGCCTAGAAGAAATGAGCTTAAATCTCTTGGAAAAGATAATTTGTTGGGTCTTGATGGAAAACCTGAGTCATGATCAAATTCGAGTGACTTTCACCAACCTTCATCCAGTGTTCCAGTCAACGTAAACAAACAACCTTCTTCTTCCAATCAAACAAATTATGCTAATAATAGAAGCAGAGTTATTTATAGTAAGCATTTTAATCAGCAACGACCACGAGTAAACAGCAGATATACCTTGAGAAAATTTAATTAATGCATTTCTACAGTTCTTTACACAGCATTGCTCAATGTTTTTTTCCATATTGCAAAATTCTGATGTTAATAAAATTTATTTTTAAGACAAAATAATGCTTTAGTTGGTTGTGTAGTTTGTTAATTGCAAAGCCTGAAGTTTCAATTTAATTGCTTGCTGGGTATAATCATTAAAATTTATTGATTTATTATTGAAATCCATTACTGTTTATTTGAAATATTTTATTACTCAAATTCTCTGATCAATTGTAATGGAAGTTTGACTTCATCTGTGAAACATGCTTCATCTGTGAAATACAAAATTTGTATTTTACTTTTTGAAATTGTATGCATTCATAATCTTTTGAAATTGAAACGCTGAAAGCTCATTATTAGAATATTTTTTTAAAAGTTTATGATATTACTGGAACTTTTTTGATCTGGAATCCAAAACTATTTTAAAATTTGAACTATGAAAATAAATTTTTGAATTTTAAGTGATTTTGCAGGTGAAATAATTGAAAATTTTCCTTGAAAGAATCTCTGATTTGATGTATGACTTTTTTTTAGAGCTTCGCATTGTTCTGAGGTTGTGCTGGAGACTCTGATGTCTATGTGAATAAATATCTGGATTTGTGAGAAAGTTGAATTCGAGTGCTTATTTTATAAAACATGATTTTGACAAACTTTTAAGAATTTGCATATTTTAACAAACCTTTTCAAATATGGTTTATATGTTTTTTGATTGTATTTTTGAATGTGTCTTAACGTTTCTTCCTCTCCTTGTGAAGGATCGATCCTTTAGTAGACTGGAGAGCCTTATGTCCCCTTTTTGGCCTGCTTTCTGGATGTTTGTACTCTTGGACGACGGGGACCCTGATCAAGTCTCTGGTCTCTTTGAGTTGTGTGGTGGTGTGGATGCACCTTCCCTTTTTCTACATTATTTGCTAAATTGCCCGCAGTTGCTGCTCTGACGTTCGCCCTGCTGGATGTGGTACTTCTACAGGATTCTTTTGAGAAAAAATTTTCTGTCTGCGTTCTAAAAGTTTTTGTACGGAGAGAGATGACATTGTAGTATAGATATTTTATAAATTCTCAATTATTCTGTTTTAAATGTTCTTCTGTGTGAGAAAGAATCCGCACGTTGTCTTGAACTTTCATTTTGCGATTTCACTTCCGCATTTTGAAAGAGTTCGTTATGTATGTAACTGTATCGGTTTTTTGTTTGATTTTTTCAGCGCCTGGGGAAAGTAAAGTTTGAGAGAGTTTTGGGGGCTCTCGATCTGAGCCGTCCCTGGTCGGTTTGAAACGATCTCCTTGGATAGGCCAGTTCTTGAAGTGAGTGATGTTTTTGTGACGTCACGACGGTAGCCGTAAAAAAGGACGCTATGGTTTCGAGGAGATGGAACAAAGGGAGCATGCGAGATGGACCTATTTACAGTCCGGTCTAAATTTTATAAAATTCTAAACTTCAAGATAAAAATTTAAATTGTAATCCTATCTCCCTTGACCATGATATTAAGTTGACCAAAATCTTCTGATATCCTGTAAGTAAAATTTAACATATTAAAGTAAAGATTTATTTAGAAAATACTTGGCTTTAGCTGTAGGTCATACAGGTTTGAATTTTAATTAGAAGTGTAAATGACATTTATTATTGGATTCAACATAAATAAAAATAATATTGTTAGTAAATCGCTAAGAAGAGGTGATATTCAGTTAAAATTGATAATATCACGATTTACATTCAAATGCTGAAAATATGTTTTTGTGTGAATTTATGCAATATTGAAATATGAATATGATTTAATATATTAAAGTAAAGAATTTTAACATCAAAAGTTTAGTAATTATTCTGTGTACATGTCTTCCTTGCCATATTTTAATATTCCAGCCATTCTTGGGTCCTGCCGTCCGTTACCAGGGAAGACGAACCACTGGGTTGTATGAACCACTATTACGGACACTTTCAATTATTACAGAATAATAAACTATTACATATCGATTCGTCCGGCCTTTACAATTGCCTCCGATATTTCAGGTAAGGTACATTTAGCATTTGCAAAAGAGGTCTGTAATAATCATCTAACTAAAAACAGCAGACTATATTTCTGACTTATAAATATATTAATGCCACTTAAGAGAAATTGTTTTTAAAATTTATCTCTACATTATATTATTGTAGAATTTGATGTGAAAAAAATTACGATGACTCTGTATTTGAGCATAATGGCTCGCGGTTGACTTTCGTGTCGTAATTTCAAAATCATTTTCTCAATAGGAATTATTTATTTTTTCTATTTTTGTGAATTTTTATCGTTTTAAAATTTTGATACACGACCTATTATATTATCCTAATTAAGCACTACACTCTCGACGTGTTTATATCCACTACATTTCAAAAACGCAAATGTCTTTTTAAATGATTTATCAACTCATTTTTATGTAAATAACATCTATTATGTAAATATCACATTCTCTGGCGGAAAAACGTGACGTTGCAAAAAATGTAAACACTTAGTTCCCCCGAATCTAATAGATAAAAATATAAATATTTTTTTGGTTAGTCAGACGTACGGTAATGTAAAATATTTTCAATATTTTATTATTTTGTTTCGGAATAACTTGGAAAATCAGCTCTCAGAGCGAGCGTTTTTTTTTACTTTTCTAAATTTCACGCGAGATATATAGCAAACTATAAAATATAAATGAAAATAGTGAATGATAAAAATATGTACTAGAAAATACAGTATTAAAACCTATATTTGTAATTAAAAACACCTCTTACAGTTTTCGAGTAACTATCTGCCAAATTGAAGAAGATTGAAAATTTTCGTTTTTCAAGTTTATAATGCTTATATCTCCAATCCTAAATGAGTAAGCGTTAATCAATAAGCAAGAATTTATAGAGCTTTAAAAGATATATATATATATATGTATATATATATATATATATATACCACGTGACAGTCAGAATGAGACACCAAGGAGTGGGTAGAAAGTGATGAAAATCGGCAAACAGAGGGAGACAGCAACGAACAATAAGTGATTTATTTGCAACATGATACATCTAACACCCTCTGATCAGTAGGTTGTACGACCACCGCGATAGCTATACAGGCAGCAACACTTCTAAGTACAGAGTCAGTGAACATGCGGATGGTGTCCTGAGGGATGGCTGCCCGTTCCCTGTCACCCATTTGCTAGAGTTCGTCTTCTAAACGCGGCGGTGGCAGCGCACGCAAGCGAAGTCCAACCACGTCCCAGGCGTGTTCGATTGGTGATATATCAGTGGAGATTGATGGTCAGGGTAGCACATGTGTACATTGCAGGACATGTGGGCTGATGCGTACCGTGTGTGGTCGCATCAGCCCTATAGAGCTACAGTTCGTTATACTGCTGGTAAATGGGATTGGATACCCCCTTGGGAAGAGTAGTCTCACCGAACGCAGCACGTTAGCCACGTATCGGTGGGCAGTTAAATGACCTCAAACTGGACCAAAGGTGACCTGCTATCGTAGGAGATGGCGCCCCAAACCATTATATCGCGTTCGATTGGTGATATATCAGTGGAGATTGATGGTCAGGGTAGCACATGTGTACATTGCAGGACATGTGGGCTGATGCGTACCGTGTGTGGTCGCATCAGCCCTATAGAGCTACAGTTCGTTATACTGCTGGTAAATGGGATTGGATACCCCCTTGGGAAGAGTAGTGTCACCGGACGCAGCACGTTAGCCACGTATCGGTGGCTAACCGATCTTGCGAAAACATATCTTAAACTTTATTTTTCCCAGGCGCTGAAATAATCATACAAAAAACCGGTACAGCACACGACCCTGTGCAATTCAGTCGCCACGTGGCTCTATACTGACACCATTGTAAACGAAGGCGTCTGTGCTGTTCGGTCAATTGCAGTCTTCTTAACGGGAGCCATGAACGTAGGTTGCCGGTGACAAATCGACGTATAGTGTTTCTGGTTGATATGGAAGCATCAAGGGTTTCTTGCACTTGCTGCAAAAGGGCGACAGAAATGATCTGCGTGGCTTACAACGCTTGCCGGCGAATGCGTCTGTCCACACGTGCTGGCGTCGCTCTAGCCGTACCGGCACCCCTCAAACGTGCCACATTTCCTTGTTCCAAGCATCTTCGTCACAGACGGTGCACCGTGGAAGCGTGTAGGTGGCTGTCCGCTGAGATTTGACGTATAGACCAACCTGCCCCTCTGAGTCCGATAACCGTACTCGTCGTGAAATCGTCTGTCTGCTGGAACTGCCTCGGTTGGCGGCGGCCTGGCATTTTCTGTTACTACACGTTTCCAATGAGACAAAATGATTTCCCCGGCAGATAGAGCGGGGCAACTATTGCCGGTTCTGCAGATCCCTTTCCTTATATCTCACTTAGCGTGCACAGGACAGCTGCTCGATTCGTATCATTTACGAAACTTGGTGAGCTGCTTCTAATGCAATTTGCATATTTTTCCGCCCACTCCTTCTTGGTGTCTCATTTTCACTGTCACGTAGTATATATATATATATATATATATATATATATATATATATATATATATCTATATATATATATAAATCTTTACTTAGAATATAACTTTAAAAAGGTATCTGTTTGAAAGAGTTTTTTTTTCATTTTTTATATTATCATTCGAAATTTCTTCAAAACTATAAGAGATAGATATAAATAGTAAGAAACAAAAATAGGTACCAGGAAAGTTAGTTTTCAAACCTATATTTAGTTTTAAAAACGCTCTTATAATTTTCGAGTAATCGTTTCGAGTTTGTAATACTTATTTCTTGAAAAACTAGAAGTATTAGCTAGAAGCAATAACGCAATAATTTGTAGGTATTTGCCCTGTAAGTGTACATAATCACATTTTGGATAAAGTAAATTTTTGTTTAATTATCACAAAAGTTGTGTTTTAGTTGACGAAATGTTATTCAAGCAAAACTGTTTCGGCTCCATCGGACTGGAGCTACCGCCGATTTCTTATTTCAGAAAGTTGATGAAAAGGGCAAAACCGTCCTCACTTGTTTATACCAGGTGCTTATATTTACCCATGAATTTATATTTACCCATTAATTTATTTTTATTTCTTCATTTTTCAAATTAATACTGCAGATTTCCTATAATCTATGTTGTCTTAAAAAATATTTTCTAACTGAAACATTGGGCCTTGAATCTAAATTTAATACTTAAGACCTTGACTTGATATGAAGCAAACAGCTGCCGGCGACGCAGAGACATACTATTTTCCTTCAACATAATCCGCTAGTGACATGGATAAACATAAACATTGAAAAGATTTAATACTGAAATAGAACAAATTAGCTGATATTATATTTTGTTTCAACCTAAATGACGTCAAATTATTGAGAAAAGCAATATTTATAAGAGATTATCATTCACAGCACAGTGATGTTTGTTCACAATTTATTGTCGCCTATTTTAAATATAATGAGAAAGGATATTTTTATGAATTTTGTTTTATATAAAGGAACACATAATTTTCTCAAATTTATATATTCACATTCTTTATATTACATAGTATATGTAAAAAGAAAACATTGTGAAATCGTAGAAATTCTAACTCTCAATTTTTGGTGCAGTTATCTGCTTTGAGCATCCCTGAATATAGATCATCCATTTTCTAATAATTTAAGAGTGTGTGTTTGTTTGTTTCTGTGTCTGTGTACATGATACAATACATCTCCAACTATTAGGCGGGTAACTTTGCTACGAGTGCTTCAATTAAGCAAAAGAGGCCTATTGATTTTCCAGAATAACAGGCCGAGGAAACACTTAATTTTTGAACATTTCTTTTTTCGAAAATCGTCATTAGCAATTATGTTTAAAAATATTATAAAAATTGTTTTTAATATATAACTTCTAATTTCACAGTCAATGCCAACATTTATGGGATGCTAATATTGAGATGCTCTTTTGAGGATCTCTATTACTCGTTTTGAATATAAAACGAAAAAAATATATATATTATGCAAAAACTAGAACTAGATAAAAATTAGGAAGCCTTTATAATTGAAGGCCAAATTAAGTCTTTGATATGCAATTTTTAGTTTAAAAGCGTATGACATGTACACACAGAAATATAACATCCGCTGTTCTTAAGATATTGTACGTTTTCGTTGTAAAATGGAGAATATTTTTTAATTAAATATTTTGAATATTATTAAAGAAAGGGGGATACTTTGTAAGGATTTTCAATGAAAAAATGTTATCTTTGCTTATGAGATATCATTAGACGTTCTTGAGAGTTTAGGAATGTTTTTTACACATTTAGCGCGATAATTCTGGAAATAACTAAGCCAAATGCATTAAATATGGTACGCTTATATCAATAGTTAATATCAATATCCTTATTGATTTTTAGCAGAATCTAGTAATAAGAAATCTGTATTTATAGTTATTGTTTTAAAAAATTTAAATTTGTAAATGTATAATGAAATTCACATGTTGGATATATCAGATATTTTACTTTGAAAAACTAACTTATCTTAATGTTTCATTTTTGCGCATAACTGCGTGTACCAGGAAAATTACAAATATAAGTCTTACTATCTTTGATAGATAGATGAAAATCCAAAAGTAATTAAATATTAATCAGAAAGCCATTAAGAAGTAATTATTTAAGCAAAATTAGAACATGGAAATTAGCGAAGAAATTTAACTCGTTGCTTAACACTCAGAATCACAAATGATAGAGTGAAAATACATATTTCATGCAAGTTATAAAGTTTTGCTATGCTAAACGATGATTTCGATATGCCAACCAAGAAAGATCAACCATGCTTACAGCATTGATTATGAATCAATTTCCAACTAAAGTGAAATTTTATTTAAACAGCTCTAAAATGTGGTACATTCAGCAGTGATTTATTAAACTCGGAAAAAAACTTCATCAAGAAAGGAAATGCTATAAATCGTCTGCTTCTCTATGTAAAATCAATGAATATTTCATGCATATCACTTATATTCCAAACTCCAGAACTAAATAATTTTCTTTGATAAAAATTCATCAATTCTTATACAACTTATCTTACAATCGCTTGATTTGTTTACATTTTGCATGCTATAGACATTAGGCTTCCTTGTAGGAATAATCAAAATTTCGTGTTCATTTAAAATAAAAATATTGTGATTGCGTTGATACAGAATTTACATACACAGATAAAATGCAAAAATAAAGCGGTTTTATGATGAATGCAACACTATATATAAGTTTGAAAGAGCTTCAAACATCAGGATTCTTACACAGGGGAAAAAATGGATGCCATATTTTATTTTGATATGAGTCACTTTTGAAAGGATCGCTTTTTATAATATTGATGTAATTATTACAGTTTTTATATAAGAACTACCTAACATATTTGCTGATATTTGTTTACCCATTTGGGTGATAGTTTGAATATTTCCTAAAATTTTCAAAGCAATTTATGAATTTTAAATCCACCTAAAAAATGTTTAAAAAATTATGTCCCTCACGGTTCAATGTATTTCATTTTTTCAACCAGTGTTAAATCCGAAACTAATTAGGTGATATTATTTATTTTCATTCTCATATGTCCCACAGACCGTCTCAACAACATACTAAAATTTCAATTTGATAAAGTCATTTTTAAGGCAGTTATCGTGTGAACGGACAGACAGACAGACAGACAGATTGAACAAAGTTATACGGTCTTTACAACCAAGCTGTAACGTGTTAATAAAAACAGATAATCAATATCTTTTAGACTTGTAAATTTGACTGGGACTTGAAACTAAAATTGTTTTCTTTAAGAGTCTTTTACTTTAGTATTTGTTAAAGCCGATGTTTTTGCAGAAACATCGTGCACCTACAACGCAGAAATAAATCCTTTTTAAATATCTATTTAAACTAATGTACACTTCAAAATTTTAATGCACAATTCAAAAATCTCAAAGTGTATGTAGAGTATTCATCTACTGCTGATCAAAAGGTCTCGTACATAAAATTGTAAAAATTATATACTGTACAAATAAATTTAAATAGTAGAATTTTTTCAGGTAGATTACATTAATTTTATAACATATATCATAAATAATATCTGCTGTTTCTACCACTTTGTTCAAAGTGAATGGTCGTTTCAAACTTGCAGATGTATTATGTCCAAACTTCTTGTAGACAGCAGATTCAGTCAGACTTTCGTGGCAAACAGTGAGGTTTTTGCCGGTCAAGTGTGGTGGAACCGGGTTTAATATCCAACAGCAAGCGAGACCAGAACCCGAAGAGTGAAGTCAGCAGAACCATTTACCAGGCGGAAGCCGGAAGTTGATCAATTTTCGACTCCAGTCGCCTATGGATCTGAAGACATGATCACAAAGGCAGTCCCACCCGGCAACCTGGAATGGACTAAATTATTTTGTTTTAAAGAAATACAGCAATTCTAATACAACTCATTCTACATATTTTGCTGTTTACATTTTACATAGGTGAAAAATAGGCTTCGTTTTAGAAATAATCATATTTGGATAATCATCTAAACTGACATATATTGTATTTGCGTTGTTTAAATATGTAGATGCACAGAATTTAAGCAAAAATAAAGTAGTTTTAGGACCGATACAACACTCAATATAAATTAAAAAGAACTTAAAAAAATCACGATTTTGAAACAAGATGGATGCCATATATATCATTTTGAAGTGGGTCATGTGATCTTTTAATATCATGGTCACGTGATCGTTTCATATAAGAGGTGTAATTATTATTTTAATTTTTATTTAAAAAACTACTGAATATATTTCACTGAATTTTTTTTTATATATTTTATGGAACAATTTGAATATAACCTAACATTGTTGAAGCAATTTGTGAATTTTAAATCCGCTTAAAAAATGTTTGAAAAATTAGGCCCCATAGGGCTCAATGTATTTCATTTTTTCAACCCGGGTTTCATCCAAAACTAATTGGGCGATCTTATTCATTTATATTCCCATAGGTCCTACTGACCGTCTGAACAACATACTAAAATTTCATTTTGATTAAGTCATTTTTACGGCAGTTATCATGATAACGGTCAGACAGACAGACAGACAGACAGAATGAGCAAAGTCATAAACATTTTTCAACTTTGTTGTAAAGTGTTAAAAAGAAACGCAGATATTGAAAATATCAATTACAAAGAGTAATTCAGAAATAATTTCTCATTTGTCATTTCCAGCATTTTAAAATTTCAGTGTGATTTATATATACCGATAGCTGAATGTTTGATGTTAGAATGACATATTTCGTTGATATTTCAAACGTGAATCAAATGTTAAACTGAAGTTTCATTCTGGAACTATTGGGATTTTAACACGCATTCATTTTCAGAATTGTTCTCAAAGTATTAAATGTCAAATATACGCTTTAAAGGTAAAGATGGAATTTTCAATTCAAAAATATTGTATTCACATCTTATCTACAGTCTTAGTAAATATAAAAGTGTAACCATATTTTTGAAATTATGTAATTGATATGAATGACTAATTTAAAATTATGTGTTCGTTTTTTTCTCATGCAGACCTTTCGACCAGTCTGAGGGTGTGAGATTACTGCTTGAATGTCCGAGACAAGACAAGGGAATTTAGATTGAAACCCAATTGGAGGAGAGTGAGCAGAAAATACGCATGTCCGAGACAAGACAAGCCAATTTAGGTTGAAACCCAATTGGAGGAGAGTGGGGGGAGGGGGAATATGCATGTCCGAGACAAGACAATCCAATTTAGATTGAAACCCAATTATAAGAGAGTGGGGAGAAAATACGCATGTCCGAGACAAGCCAATCCAATTTAGGTTGAAACCCAATAGGAGGAGAGTGAGGGGGGGAATATGCATGTCCGAGACAAGACAAGCCAATTTAGATTGAAACCCAATTGGAGGAGGGTGGGAGCAAATACAGGGACACACGTCTTCAAGCCCATAAATTCTCAGATGTACTTTCAGACCTACAGATTGTAGGTGCCCATATCGCGGATAGAAACGAATAAATTCTGTTTTTAACTTCACTAACGTTTTGTTGCTCTAGAAAATTTACAAAATATTTTGTTTATTTATTTATTATATTCCACTTTTTAACTGACAAACCCAGTTACAGATCGGAAGAAACAAAATAAAGACACTTCAGAATACATACACTAAAATAACATATATACATATTAAAATAAGTATCTAAAATACGAAAATTAAAATTATGAATTTTGAAACTTACTAGCCGAACATCAGTTGAAATTCAACGGTTTCACAATAAGTAACCTTCGAATAACGTGAATGATTCTTAAATGATTCAATTTTCCCAGTGGTCCGTTTCAAACTCTCCATCTGTGCACCAAATTTCAAATATCTGTCTCACTTCAGACTGTGTATTTCAAATTTTTTGCAGCCAATTAATCATCTAAGTGTGCTGCATCTCTGCATTAACAAAAAATTTGATGTTGGCAACACATGACTTTCCTTATATAATGCAAGGACTACTTTTACAGTTAAAAAATATGTTATTCTTATAGTTGATACTTATATTATTTCCAAGATATTGAATTTTCTACAATTAGTCGTCATTTTCATTGATTTACCGTCATTTTTATCAATTTGGCGAGATTTTTGTTAATTTGGCAACAATTACAAAGGTCGCCAAGATGGCGACATTCCGCCAAATTCGTCACCAAAATCTCGCCAAGCGTAGACGGAGAAATAAGTTATTCTTACAGTAGATAAATGACTACTGGCGTTCAAATACAGAAGTATTACTCAAAGTATATTTTTTCATGAACGAGCTTTTTCATGAACGAGCTAGATCCACGAAAATGATGTCACCCAATTTATCGCATGGTATTACATATGAAAAGTGAACATGTTTCTCAATAGGAAATATTTTTTTTATATAACTTTTTGATAATTTTATTGAAAAATGCGCAATATCTCGAGAACGGTTCATGATAGCGTTCCAAAATCTATGTCAATCGTTTTCTAATGAAAAATTACATAAGAAATGTCTATTTGCGTAACTTTATTAGTTGATTTTTTGACGATTTTTTCAAAATTTCACTTGAAACTTTAGGATTTTTGTACCAAATTTCATTCGAATCGGTCCTTTCGTTCGTCAGTTATCGTCTCCACAGACTCTTAGGGGGAACTCTTAGAGACTCTTAGGTCTCCACAGAAATTTAGGGGGTTCTGAACATTCGATTGCGTATAAAAACAATAGGCTTCCAGTGTTTACGGATTGTGATTTTTGTAAAAAATTTTTTCGAATCGGCCCATTCGTTCGTTAGATATCGTCTCCACAAACTCACTGACACACACACACACACACATATTTTCACACACACATACACACACACACACACACAGCCATCACTTTAAAAATGTTCGATTCGTGATCAGGGATGCTTGAAACGTGCTCTCCCGTCGAGAACTCGAATTCGAATGTTCGATCCCGTCACAATACTTTACTTATACATTATGTATATAAGGAAAGTACTATTATAAATTTAAATTTATACATTTTATTCCTATCTAACGATTTGCACCAAACGATCTTACACCACTTTTTAAGTCTATCTTATTTCAAAGTCCATTTTACTATCATCTCACATTTCGAACATTTTGGTGTGGAGCACCCATTAAAAAAACTACCATGTTAAAAAAATATAAAATTTCAAATACTTTTAGAGGTTTTCGCTCGAATTTTAAAAAAATGTCTTTCTAGCTCTAGATTTTTTATGAAAAAGCATCTCTAATTAAGGCAAAATCTATTAATATTTGTGGCCACTATCGTGCACACAAAAAAATCTGTTATAGACATACAGATAGATTGACAGACAGATAGACGAACGGACGACACTCCAAATATAGGTAAAACGTTTTCAGGAGGTCTGACATATATTGGTATCAAACTTTCAAAATCGAAAAATTTTGTGTAAACCATATTTTCTCAATACTACGTATGATAATGTGAAAATTATTATGCTGTAAAGTTAATGAGCAGTGATTTGGAAACAAATGAGGACGAAAATTATTAAATGTCAGTTATTAGATTTTGTTAAATTTTTACTTTAATTGTTAAGTTTTTACTTTCCTTATATACATAGATAGTATAATGTATAAGGAAAGTATTGTGGCGGGGAAAATCCAATTTCGAGTTTTCGAAGGAAAAGCACATATCAAGCATCCCTGAATACGAATCAAACGTTTTTGAGGTGATGTTTGTGTGTGTGTTTTTCTGTGTGTGTGTGTGTGTGTCAGTGAGTTCATGGAGACGATATCTCAAGAACGAAAGGAGCTATTCGAAAGAAATGTGGTACAAAAATTACAATTCATGAATGCTGGAAGTTTCGTATTTGAAAACGCAATCGAGTGTTCAAAACTCCTAAATTTTACTGCGAAATTTTGAAACCTCTAAGGAAGAAAAAAAATTAAACCCTTTAATAATGTTGCGCAAGTAGTCATTTCTTCTGTAATTTTTCCTTAGAAAACGATCGACATAAACTTTAGAGCGCTAGCATGAATCGTTCTAGAGATGTACATTTTTCAAATAAATGTATCAAAATATCACATAAAATAAAAAAAAATAAATAACTATTGTGACATATGTTCACTTGTCATATGTAATATAATGCGATAATTTTCGTGGTCTCATTTTCATGGACCTAGCTCGTTTTATTCGTAAGAAAAGATACTTTGGTTAATATTTTTGTATTTGAACGCCAATAGCCATTTATCTGCTATAAGAATGATTTATTTCTCCTTCCATAACGCTTGGCGAGATTTTGGCGACGAATTTGGCGGAATGTTACTAACTTGTCTACTTTTTTAAATGTTGCCAAATTAACGAAAATATCTCTAAATTGATATAAATGGAGCTAAATCAGCGAAATTACGACTAATTGACAAACATTCAATTTCTTGGAAAGAATATAAGGATCTATTAACGTTCAGCAAAATTTGTGACGAATTTTTCGGAATATTTCCAACTTGCTGACTTTTTAAATATTGCTAAATTTACTAAAATGCAACCCAATTGATAAAAATTTGCCAAATTGATGAAACCGAAGCTACAATGAAATGGCGACTAATTGAGTTCAATATCTTGGAAAGAACATAAGAATAGGCTATAAGAATAACCTATTTCTCCAGTCTGTCCATAATGCTTACCGAGAAATTTAGAGGTATTTCACCAACTAAGTGACTACTTTAAATGTTGGCAAAGTGACAAAAATGTCGCCAGATTGATAAAAATGACGCCAAATGGAGAGTAATGTTTCGAAAATATTGATTTCCATCATATGACGGGCATTCCTTCTAGTGTATAAGAAATGCTTTTCTCTCCGTTTGTCTGTAACCTTTGCAGATGCATTTGGTGAACTTGGAGAATAATCTAGCAACATATCGCCAATTTTGCGACATTTCTCCCACGATTGACGAAAATATCGTCAAAATTGCGTAAAATGACTCTAAATTAATGAAAATGAAGCCTAATTGATGAATCAATTATTAAAATATATTAATATATGAACTATGTCACTTATTGAGGATGCTATCAATATTGACACTTGTTTATTTAGAAATGTACGAAACATAAGTTAATTCGGTAATTTGAAATAGTTTTACACATTGTCATCAAGAAAAACGCCAAATATACAATTCAACTTTAAAGAAACGTGGATATTCTACATTATTTTCTGACTGTAAAAGGAGAAAATTGGTTGAATTATGTAAGGAAAGTCATGTGCTCCCCCACACCAGATTTTTTATATATAATGCCACGAATGCTAATAACATATTGTGCCAGTCTAAAAATGCATAAAAAATACTGAAAACTAAACAATAACTCACCTAATACAAAGTTCGGCTATACAATATGGAACCAAGAAATTATTGAAAGGTAATAAAATACATGTGTGAGTGTTTTGAAATAATGAGAATTGTTTTTACTGCAGTAATTTATATATCCCCCAAAACAACCTCTGTCAAAAATATCAACATGTAAAAATCACTTTGCAAAAGTAGCTCTGCAGAAACCAGCAGCAGTAATACACAGGAAAGGTCAATCATGCATAAAGAGTGGATTATGAGACATTTTCCAGCTAAAATGAAATTGTGTTTAAACTTCCCTAAAATGCTATACATTCAGCGTTTTTCTATTTTTTTATAATTCATTAAATTGAGTTTAATTTCACAACATTACATTTATAAATTAGTATATATTAAAATAATTCATTTAATTCTTCTAAAAATAGTTTATAGTTTTGCTGTGCAAAATTATTTGCAAATGCCTATACTAGAAGAGTAAAGCATCTGGATCCGGTATACAACCACGTTTACAACAAATTATAAAGTTTGATCCGGCAAAAATAAGACGATAAAATGGCATATGGTACATTCGTACCATTTTTATTCCACTTCAACAAGCGGTTAAGCACACTAGAAAATAAAGGAGTTTGAAAAATATTTACCCGAATGAAATAAATGATTTAAAATTGAAAATATCAATCATTCCTGTAATCTCATATTACAAGATCGTAGCAAAACGCAACAATAGAGATCAATCATGCATAAAGCATTGATTATGATGAAACACTTTCCAACAGAAATGCAGCTTTATTTAAACATCTAAAATGCGATGCATTCATTGGTGATATTTTTTTAATTATCACAGAAATACAATAATTTTCTTTACTTGAAAACTTCAAACTTTATCGAAAAAAAATGAACTTTATTCAAATGACGTCATCAAAATATATGAATGAATGCAATTAATATTTCATTCATACACTTTTATTCCAGACTCCGTAGTTAAATAATTTTGGGTGAAAAAATTCAACAATTCTTATGCAACTCAACTTACAATCGTTTGTTTACATTCTGCAACGATTAAAATTAGGCTTCATTGAAGAAATAATTAAAGTTTGATGATCATTTAAACTAAAAAATATTGTAATTGCTTTGGCGCAGAATGATGCACAGAATGATGCGCAGAATGATGCGCAGAATGATGCACAGAAAATATACAAAAAGCAAGTGGTTTTAGAGCGGATCTTTCACTAAATATAAACTAAAAGAATTTTAAAAATCACGATTTTTACTCTGGGAAAAAGATGGACGACATATTTAATTTTGAAGTGGGTCATGTGATCTCTTCATATTATATGGGTGAAAGCCCCAGGCCGTCCGGCTCGTCCAGAGGACTTGGAGCAACAGGATGGACGACCGGGAAGGTCATATTATATGGGTGTCACTATTATTTTAATTTTTATTTAAATGACTACCGAACATATATTGCTGAATTTTCTTTAATATATTTTATAGGATAATTTGAGTAACTCTAATTTGGATAACTCTTTGATAACTCTATTGCATCACTCCTAATGAAGAATTCAAAAATTAAGATAACGCACTTGGCAACAAAACGAGGTAGAGGAATAAAAGCCAATTACAAAGTTGTTGAGCATTATGTAAATAGTCGGAATCGACACTAAAGTAGTTATTTGGCACAATAGCATTATTATTGAATATATATATTTTTCAGAAATGCTAAAATAAACAAAGCGTACATGCTCAGCAATCTAATGTACAGTCTTTTCTAAATTTGGATAATTTGAATAACTCTTTGATAACTCTATTGCATCACCCCTAATGAAGAATTCAAAAATTGGGATAACGCACTTGGCAACAAAGCGAGGTAGAGGAAAAAAGTAAATTACAAAGTTGTTGAGCATAATGTAAATAGTCGGAATCGACACTAAAGTAGTTATTTGACACAATAGGATCATTATTGAATATATTTCTTAATCCGAAATGCTAAATTAAACAAAGCATACATGCACTGCAATCTAATGTACAGTCTTTTCAAAATTCACTCCGTCAGCAGAAATACACATTTGAATTCATGAAAGAATATTACGGCATACTTTAACAATTATTGCAAGGTGTCATCTTGTTATATGCCCTGAGGACAGATTTTTTGACAAGTATTCATTGCCTTCCATATACTCGATTCGGATGTTCTTGGTTGTTATTGTCGTTGAGACCCAGACCGTCCGACCTACCAGAAAGGTGTAAGGTAACCGTTTGGACGGCCGGGAATTGCCACCCAAATTAGACCTGAACCCAGTGGAGGAGGCATCCACAGGGACCGTACCCTCCTTCCCTTACCACCATCCTCTCGGAAGGATTTACGGACTCACATATTTAGCTTGATCGTACTCCGCATGAACACGGCGGCAGTTGTGGCAGCGTGCAAATCCAGCGCGCAAACCACCGGGCTACCGCGCCCGAAATGTGCCAACACCACGTGGTGTTCCCAGGTGGTCACCCACCCAAGTACTAACCGCGCCCGATGCTGCTTGACTTCGGTGATCTAACGAGAACCTGTGTTTTGAGCACGGTAGGGCCGTTGGTTATCGGATGTTCCTGGTGTTAATTTACCTGGTGTTAAATTACTGGTGTTAATTAAATATTTTGCGGAATCCGACATAAGTACTTGATGTTATTATCGAGAAAATAACTACCTAAAGTAATTAAAAGACCTTCAGATTGGTGTTTTCAGACACCGTTTCAATATTAAGAAGGAAATCGATATGTCTGTCCTTCCCAGAAATCATACCAAAAGAGATGTACGGGATAAATATCATTAATGGATTAATTGGCCCAACGTAACGAATATACAAAATCTATATAAATAAAATTGAAAATATCTCTATCTCTATATGTGTGTATTTGTCTTATTATCACGAGTGAACGACTGTCCCATTTTATTTTATAAATCATCTGACTCTCTATGAAAATCAATGAATATTTCATTCATATTACTTTATATTCCAGACTCCGGAGCTAAATAATTTTGAGTGAAAGAATTCGGCAATTCTTATACAATTCACCGTACAATCACTTGATTTGCTTATATTCTGTATGTAAGACCAGATTTTAAATAAAATTGAGCGAAAACAGTTTTATGTTTGTGTTTATGATGTCTGCAATGTTTAACAATGGCATCAGACGTAAGGACGCCAGTTTTATAGCACCCTGACCCGAGAGGTCAAGTATACCATAAACCTAGGAGACCAATGTGAAGCCATGAGAGTGTTTAAAACCATTAACCCATTATGGAAGTGGTCTGGTCGCACAGCCCTGAGGTCGATCAATGGGAGTCGAACAGGCGTGTCAGACCTCAGGCAAAAGAGGATGCAACCAAATGTTCTATAGATGATATACACGACTTCTGCATGAGATTAAAGAGCAATTTCATAGAGAGAATTCCAAAGAAATGTCCAGATATAGAGTTGTTCCAAAATTATTCCTAAGAAATGTCCGCAAGTGTGATATGATCGATGAGTACAAGTGAGAGTACTATACCGCGAGTTAGTTCCAGTACAATATGATTGACTTGAGCTGTATGACGAAGTCTAAAGACAATCAGCAGGTATGTACGAGTCAAGTATTATAAAAGGCCATAAATGTAAATTTAGGCATTTTTAATTTACCTGGTCTCACATTTGCAATCTCCTTCGCAAATAGTAAAATGATAATTGTTGCAATGAAATTATTAATTAATCAAATGAAATTAATAATTAATCAATTAATAATTAATCTTATTAGATGATTTTATTTTAAAGTTAAATTGGCGCATGTAAATGTGGTAGTATGTTAATGCATTCTATTCCAAGAATTCGCGCTGAAGATAAATAAGTTGGGTTTAAGCGGCACACAACGCAGTGCTTTAATGTTTCACGATTTACGATCAACGACTATGTTTAAGAGAATTCAAGTTAAAGTATAGTAAAATGAAAATTGTTGTAATGAAATTATTAATTAATCAAATGAAATTAATAATTAATCAATTAATAATTAATCTTAATAGATGATTTTATCTTAAAGTTAAATTGGTGCATGTAATTGTGGTAGTATGTTAATGCATTCTATTCCAAGAACTCGCACTGGAGATAAATAAGTTGGGTTTAAGCGGCACACAACGCAGTGCTTTAATGTTTCACGATTTACGATCAACGACTATGTTTAAGGGAATTTAAGTTAAAGTATACTTTGCATTACTTCTCTCTTTTTTGTGCACCACACTGTATGTTATAGTTTAGCGTTAAATTAGGTTCGTTGTAGGACTAAAGAGAGTTGAACATTGAAAGACAGAATGTCGAAAGTCATAAACAATTTTCACCTATGTTGGAAAATCTTACAAAATGTACAATTTAACCTTCCATAGACATAGCATTATACAGACGACATTTTATCCGCAAAAATTTATTTAAAGAAGGTGATAACATGATGCTAAGTAACGGAATCAAATCCAATGAAATATAAAAATAAATTTTATCGGAATTACATTTTTGACTGGATTACATCAATTATGGATTTTGGGGTGACAAGTCACGGTATAATTGATATTTTCAATTTCTGAAATAATCTACTGTATTTTGGTAAATAATTTTCATACTCATATATTGCGTTCAGCAAATTGTTGTAACACAATTAAGACGGTGCGTATATATCTTCTGATGACATTTTAGCGCTTTCATTTATGCATACTTTGATCCAATTTCATTGCGCTTTCATTTTGCCATGTATTTATCCAATGTCATATTTTTTTAAATATTGTTTACAAACGGGAACTGAATGTTCTATTTCCCAGATATGCCTGCGATACATAAAATACATCTTATCGAAAGTGTCTTTTTGATTGGAATATATCCATTACGGTCTTCAGGTTTAAATATTACGGGGATTTTTGATATTTTCTATTTATTACGGCATAGTTTTATTTTGACAAAAAAATCTGAAACTCATATTTTAGTACGGGCAATCTTCTACTAATACACAAGTATGAATTCTATCTACGAGAATATAAGTTATACTGGTATATCTTCCCATATAGTTTTAGCGCTTTCCTTTTGACATATATTGATTCAATTTCATACGTTTTGTAAATTTGTTTACAAACGGGACCAATATGTTTTATTCCTCAATCTGCCAGTAAAGATAATTTTGTATAGCGAAAATAGAGATTCTTATATCTCCTTGTAGGAGCATTAATTCAAATATTTTAATATAATGTTTTACATAACGATGTCATTTAGATTACTATAGGAATTTCGCACATAGCTTTGGATTTTAAGTTTCATTATAAAGCATATTCTGTACGAAAAACGGGTATACAGCTAGTAATTAAATAATAATGAAAAGCGTCTTTTCTCAGAAGTTGCATAAAATCAGCCACAGAACAGGCTTCTATACCAAATGTTTTCACCGAGAAAATAACTATCAAATATATAAAAGACCTTCAGAGTGTTATCTAGAATCATCATTTTAAGAAATAAATCGGAAAACATTTCTCTGAAATTCCAGAAATAAGAGGTGCCTAAAACTTAAGCTTCTGAAATTAATAACGGTCTTTGACAATTTAGTACTTAAGTAAGTCACAAATATCATTGAACCAACCCAACAGAAAGTATTTATCAAAATCATTATATAGTAACAAAAATATTCTTTTCTCAGAAGTTTCATGAATGTCGCCACAAAATGTTTCATTGAAACCAGCTTAAGTACTTAATGTTTCTATCGAAACATCAACTACACCAAATATATAAAAGGTCTTCAAAGTGTTATCTTATATCCCCGTTTTGAGAACAAAATCAAGAAGTATTTCACAGAAATCCCTGCAATAGGAGGTGACTAAAACGTTAGCGTCTAAAATTAATAACGGCCGTTGAAAATTTAATATTTATCTTCGCCACAAATATTGTAGATCGCCTAAATCGGTGTTTTTCACAGTGTATTCCACAAAACCATTGGGATTCCGTGAAAGTACTTCAGGGGTTACGCGACGTGATAGTTTCGTAAAAAGAAATCGCATAAAATTTATTCAAAATTTACGCGATTAAAAATTAAAGAAATCGCATAAAATTTGAATAAATGATTTGGACAAAAATAAACATTTTTTCATTTTGTACATTCAGCTTATGTACTTTTCAAGTTTCTATATAAAGAAAATTATACAAAGTAAATAATAAACGTTCAGAGTATTATCTGCTATCTACCATTTCCATTCGCTCCTCGTTCGAAATGTGTAATAGGCATTAAATATAACACCTACACACTTAACAAAAGACGTTTATAACTTTTTTGAATATCAAAAACTCTTCCAATGTAAGCAGAAAAATAGCGTAAACTTTATAATTATGCTTAAGTCTTATATGGTAAAATATATTAAATAATATTTCCGCTCGGGACAAAAATGATCCAAATTGTTTTAATTTTTCGATTGGCAGCAAAATCATAAGACATTTTATTAAGAAGCATTTATTTATTTTTATTAACAGAAAATAAGTGTAATTATTATCAGTGTAATTAACAGCAAATCAGTGTAATTATTATCAGTGTAATCAGCGTAATTATTAACAGAATCATTAACAGAATCAGTGTAATTATTATCAGTGTAATTATTAACAGAATATCAGTGTAATTTTTATCAATCTAATTAACATGAAATAAGTATACTTAATTCCTTTTGTAAACCTACCTAATTTAAATTGGTAAAACACCCCTAATTTAAATTTTTGATATTTTAGATTTTCTCCTCAGTTTCAAAGTAATGATGAATCGAATAAGACCAAAGATAGGAAGAATCTCTTCGCATCGTCCTTTCAATTCGAATGTTTATAATGTTAGTCTTTTCCGTAGATCTAAAAGATGGAACAAATCAAATGACAGGAAGACCAAGATTCTAGCTAAGCTAGAGTCAAAGTACACAATAAATAAGCAAAGTAGTTTGAAGTTTCTTTAATTATCCCCTTCTTCTGTGACCCATATTCGAATTTTCAAATTTTTTTATTTTTCTCTTAGTCTCAAAGCGGAGACGAATTAAATGAGGTTCAAATCAAGATTCTTGTTATGGCAGAAGATAATTTTGATATGCCACCCAATCATCAGTTAGTTCAGTGCATATTATCATAATTCGTTATTATGGAAAAATTATGTACGTCTTTTTCTGAAATTGAAAGTTTTATAGGCGACTAAAATTTTAATTATTTTCTGTATTTTACTTAAACTTTGTGTTTTCAAAATATTCTGTATTAAAATATCTGCGAATTTGATATAATGTTCTTTTAAATTCAGTAGACTCATACAGTATATATTCAATAATTTCTCTAGTATATCCACATATGTCTGCACTCTTTAATATATTACTCGAATGATACTTGAAATATTTTTTGAAAATATTTTTAAATACTAGTTAATGAAAGAACAGATCTATATATTTTTTTAAGTCTTCTTTGCACAATTTTTGTTATTTTGACAGTCTGGGAAGAAATCCAATTTTCTTTTTACACAATTTATTTTGGATCTAGCACAGTTCAAATAACATGGATAGATTAGACTCGAGTTTGATTTTACCCGAAATTTTATTATGCATGTGTATGTAAGTTATTTTTTGGCTCGAATTTCTATACATGAATAAAATGTTTGTTATTTTTATTATTAATTGGATTTAGTTATTAATTGGACTTTTAAATGTATACATTTAAATGTTTATGAAACAAAAATGCATGTAATCGGCATAAAATCCGCATTGAAATTTGAATATGGATATTTATATATTTTTTTATATTTTATTATTTAAATTGGTTCTTTGTATTCTTTTTATTGATTTTTAAGGTCTGGAGCAAGCTTCTAATTTTAAATATGTACAAAATATTTTGACATGGTTGCTGCTTATATAAATTGTCTGCTTTGTGACTGTAATCTGTCGATATTCTTAAAATTACATTCAAATTTGTTTTTTAAACGGATATTTAGATATGAGTAAAACGTGCCTATCATGTAAAACCACTCTTCAATGTATCTTCCTTGTAAAGATAGAGAAGTGTAAGCTTAAGTCTGCTTTTACATGGAATATTTTACACGGTAAAAACATATTTATTATGTAAAAGTAGACTTGGTTGTATAGGAGGGTATAAGAAATGTGAAATATATATATGAGAGGTAATTAAAAATGGGAATATACCATGGGAATATACCAATATCAGGTAATGAAAACAGAATACATATAAGAGAGAATAAGAGAACAGAATATATATAAGGGAGAATAAGAAACAAAATATATCTAAGAAAGAATAAGAGAACATATAATATATATTTAGAGAGAATAAGAGAATAGAATATATATAAGAGAGAAAATATGTTTAAAGCAATTTTCATTTCAAAAGCATATTGTTGCACACAATTAGTAAGATTAATTATATCACATACGCAGAAAAATGTGATATTTATTAATTTATTATAACAGATATTTGTTAAAATATTTGTAAAACGTTTTATTGTCACTATTGCAAGTAATTAGTAAGGAAACTTTCGCTCCTACTAATGAAATTTATTCACCCTTTTATTCACCCCTTTCTCCCAGGAATCTGCAATTTACCTCTATAATATCCCCGATGCCATAATTATAGGGAGTCCAAACATTACCATAAACATGGCCATGAGGGTTCAGGTTAAATTTATCTTATCTAAAACTCCTACAGTAAATATTATATATTTAGGAACAATATAATTTTACATTTATATACCCTATTTTATTAAATTAAATGCATTATATTTATCAACAAAAATCTCACTGTTTATCTAAAGAAAGCTAAGCTTAAAATGACTCTATTTTGAATAAACATATTTAATGTTTATTAAACTCATACAAATTAGCAATTCTTACAAATGATATTATTCCAAATACCATTGATTGTTTTTGTGTGTATTCCATAAACAACTACTTAAATTTATTTCGATTCATCGAATAATAACTAGATATTGTGCATAAATGGATTTCTTATTTATTTTTATAATTTCGAAATGCTATACAATGGAAAGCGCCATGTAAAACACATATGGGAAATAAGCAAGATATTTCTATATGCAGTTCAAACGACTTCTAAAGTAATAAAACTCAACTAACTTCTTTAATAGAAACATAAAACACAAAAATAATAATGTAGACCGGTTTTGAAGCCATGGAAAATCCTTTTCATCTGTAATCAGAGATACCGCAATCTTCACTTCTGAGAAGCAGATCGGCGACAGAACAGCAAACGTGACTAAAGCAGAGGAAGGAGGTTAGCGAGAAAAGAAGAAAATACGTAAATAACCAATGAAAAGAAATAAGAGGTAGGACACAATAAATGAACGGTAAAATACCAAAGAACAAATTGAACATCCAAAAACGAATTCAAAGCATTTGTTCAGTCAGTAAAATTACGTACATAAGAACCCTATTAAATTAAAAAAAGACAATTAATCGCTTTCTGAAACTACATAAGTCAATCAAATCCAGCAGCGAAAATAACATATTTTAAACAAATACGAAAATTAAGTAGAACAAAAAATTGTTTTGGAAGCTAACACGTCGTGTCGTCGTCAGCAAATACCTTTTAGTTTCAATTATCCGAATTTAGTTTCAATTATCAGAAGTTTTGAATGGATTATTTATTATAAAAACGGAAAATAATTTTTCATAATTAATATATTCATAATTAATATATTAGGTTTCTTAAAGAGCTTGACGATCTCAATATCATGTTTATCATGTTTTATATAAATCTATAAATATCAACTGGTTATGTTATTCCTCAATAAGGATTCAGTCCACAGTTTCTTGAGCTATTAAGTTATTCTATTAAGCTATGTAGCTATTGAGTATTCATATCAGACGAGCCGGGCTTAAAAAGCCGAAGGTCTGTTAAACTGGAAGGGAACACATTTTTACTTACAGAAGGTTCAATCATTTCAGACCAGCTCATAATCTTTCTGGAACTCATGGCTTTACTAGCAGGGGATTTTACTTCTGGACCTTAAAATATTTCCATTGATTTACATTTATAAATTTTATAACATTTAGATCGGATCACCCGTTGGTCCATTTCGAAAACTCTCTTTATTCCATCTGCCAAAGAAAAAATAGGGTCCCCACGCCAAAACCAGTACTGCCGTGACGTCAGCAAAATATCATGCCTTTCAAAATTATCAATAGGAAAGGCGACAACATCTACCACTTTTTAACTGCCAGAGGGACGGTTCACAACCCGAGCCCCAAAATTCTGAAATCTTCGGTTTTTCCCAGCCAGGCAAATAAACAAAATAAAAACCAATACGTCAATATGAATTAACGGTCTCTCTCAAAACGGAAGTAAAGCCGGGAAAGGAAAGTTCGGGAATCGTGCGGTTTCTCGCATATAGAAAAACACTTAAATCATGATAAAATGCATGCAATATAAAAATACATTTAAATTCAGCAAAATCGAGAATTTATAAAATTCCGACACGACATTTTTATACAACGCAAAGCTTCCAAGTCAAGAACTAACTTTGCTCCTAGAGTAGCAAACACAGACATTCTACATATAGGGATTTTCAGAGATCTGCAAAACTAACCTATACAGTTCACTCACTAACCTGTTTTCAAATATATAGGAGCCGGATTTAATCTTGGATTGTAATTGGTGATCGCTGTTTATACAGGGCAGCAGACTCAGACTCCCGAAATAAATTTAAAAACGAATATCTCCGAAACGATTACAGATAAAAGGGTGAAATACAGATTACAGATAAAAGGGTGTCCAATAAAGTGAACGTTTATTGGACAGCCAGTAAAATTTACATACGGTGATTTAAAAAAAAAAAGTTACAACTTTTTCCAATAGATGGTGCTGAAGGCGGCGTTTAAATTTTCTTTAGACTGGTATGTTTTACGGTTCATTTAGTCTTTTTTGTGTACCGCTGTCGAAACATGAAATAATATTTTGTGCAGTGAACGAGGTGAAGAGAAACATGGGAAAAGAGTTGTATTCGATAAAGCAAAAGATCTTCATTGTGCTTGAATACCATCGGTACAATCGCAGTTCTACGGAGACAAGACAGAGCTTTCAACGTAGATTTCAAGTATCGAAAGATCCGGATCGGAAAAAAATTAAATATCTGTTCACAAAATTTGAAAGGACATGAAACGTTGAAGCTGATTTGACTATATATGCCTATCAGAGCTATCTGTTGGCAAGCATTCCAACTATTTTTTAAATCACGGTATGTAAATTTTACTGGCTGTCCAATAAACATACACTTTATTTCAGCCTTTTATCTGAAACCGTTTCCGAGATATTCATGTTTAAATTTCGGGAGTCCTTTTTGGGACAACCTGTACACATACTTACACGTGGTGGTTCTAAATTCATAGCTCTACGTCAAATTAGTCCTCGTACGCATAAGGACAGTAGATCCCTAGAATATTTCAATTAAGCGAGATTTCTTGATAAGATTATATTTTACAAAGCAATTTTCTTCATCATGAAAGGCAGCTGGGATTCTTCATTTTACAAGGCAATTTTCTGCATTATAAATGGCAGCAGGAATTATTAATTTTGCAGGGCAACTCTACATATTTTGAAGTGCATGTCATGAATACTAAAATTTCTTTTTACCTATTTTAATTAAAACTTTCAACAGCATCTAATTTTATATTTTTTATTTTTTGCGTAATCCTACTGCCAACATTAATATTCCTTTAATTCATCCCACTTCAATTTATTACACAACATGCATTCTGATTTCAACAAACAGTTTTAGCTATGTCATAAATTTCCCCATGCTTTTATCGTTGAAAGCTACTAAAGATATAGATTCTTCGTGCTCTACATAATGTAAAATCTCACTTAGATATGAAAGTTTTTAGAAACGTTGTTTATGTTACTACACATTATTTACGTCAGGATGTGCCAGAATTGCAAGCAGAATGTGTGAAGCTATCATATTATATGGTGGGTAGGACGAAATACTGCGTTCAAAATGTATAAGTAGATACGATTTTGTACTTGTAGCTGGGCGTGTAACGTAAATATCAGGTATTTTATGACATTTGGTATTGGTAAAATGTCATTACTGTGAAAAGCTCTGCGACGGCATTTAAAAATTATAATGGACGTGTTTATGTCTGCGTCTGTCACTTTCTTTCCCTGCAATACATGGTAATGCATAGGGAAAATATTGGAATGACGTCGAAATCACAAGTCTAGTTTTCAATGAATCTACAAGTTTTGGGACCACTAGAATGCGAATAACTATTTTTAGAGTGACGTCTATGTGTGTGTGTGCCTGTGAAATGAATGTATCCACTCGAAAAAAGTAACTAATGGACCAAATTTTAAAAACTTTTATAGGCAAGTTTTTCGTGATTTACCCTGGAGCTGATTAGATTTTGGTACTATATGGGATAAAAGAACATGCCGTTTTTGCGAAATAACCCGCAAAAACCGTCTGTATCCACGGTAGCTAAAAAATTAATTCATCAAATTTCACAAAACTGAATTGATTTACTGCTGAGTAGATTTTGGTATGATTCAGGAAAAAAGAATCTGCCTTCTGTTGCGAAAATGTACTCAAAAATCGTCAAAATATAAAATAAAAAAAAATACTTATGATCAAATATATCAATTAATAATAAAATTAATATATCAAATTTTACTACGCCGCCTTTGATGAATCAGAATCAATTTAGTACCAATTTAATGATTTATTAAAAGAATAACGAGAAAATGAATTCGGGTCGGTAGGGAAAGTCATATACTACCCACACTAAATTTTTCCCTCTTGCTTTCCCTCTTTTTCTATCTACTTCTCTCTCTTTATCTATCCCTCGCTCTCTCTCCCTCTCTGTGTGCGTGTGCGTGGATGCGATATCTAACGAACCAATACACCGTGTTGAATTAGATTTGGTACGATAATTAGAATCAATGCATACTGGAAGACTACTGATTTTAAATGTGACAGAACTTTCTGCAGACCCACTCTCCCCTTCCCAATTGTTAAATGACTTGTTTGAAAAGTCATAAAATATCAATACATTCAATAAAGTTAAACAGTACATAACTGTAATCAAGATTGGCACCTCGTCTGCGTACAATAGACAAAACCAAGAGCAAAACGTTTTTAAAAAACGAAAAGTCTTTTATTTAACATCCTACAAGACGTACACAAATTGTTAAAAACTGCCAGAACGCTTTCGGACGTATATACGCCCTTCATCAGTGGCAACATGAGTAGTGTAATGTAATGTAAAGTGCATCGTAACGGAGTCCCCAGTCGAATGACTTCTACCTCCAATCTGTAAACAATATGTGCATTCTTGACATCATTTGAGCAGAATAGAGTTGACTACAAAAAAGAAAAAGAAAAATACTGCAGAATGCAGTAGCACCTTCCAGAGGGAAGGAGAGAAAAGAGCTGTGGTAGCAGAAGTGCAGCCCTCTGTTATTAATCAGAGGCAAAAAAGTATGTGTATCAATTTAAAATATAAGATTTAAGATTTGACAAGTAAAAAGGGATCAGAAAACTGATGAAAAATTTAAAAGATGAGGATGTGGAAGGAGAATTTAATGTAAATGCTCACGGGGGGTCATATAATACTGCCCTGAGACGCTTTCTACAAAGTCTGGGATCATAGTCTGGGAGGTTGAATAAAGTTTCGTTATGTATACTAGGAATGTTCTGAAAATTTTTTTTTGCTTGCTTTCTGATGGTAAATTTTATAGTTTTGATTTTGAAATCTTTTCTAATAATATCATTGCGAAGAAATCTGGGAGCTTTTCTGATGATGCGAAGAATTCTGTTTTGTTCAATTTGTACTTTTCCAATGGAAGTTTTGCAGGCAAATCCCCAGACTGGGCAGGCGTAAAGCAGGATTGGTTGAATTAAAGATTTATAAAGAAGAATTTTATTGCTGAGATCTAAGTGGTCTGAGTAAAGCAGATGGTTAAGTGAGCCAGCCAGTTTTTTAGATTTATTGATAACATATTTGAGATGGTGCTGCCAAGTAAGTCGGCTGTCCAAATGGACCCCGAGATACTTAGCAGTACGTGAGAAACAAACGGGTTGATTGCAAACCATGAGAGGGGGAGGGGGGATACGAATGCCAGAGAAAAAGATAGCTTGCGATTTTTGAGCATTGATGGTAATTTTCCATTTATGGTAGTAATTTTCAAGGGTGGCAATATGATTTTGAAGGTGGATATGGAGAAAATTTAGATTTTTATGGGCGGCGATGATACAGGTATCATCGGCGTATAAGAAAAGGGAGGTACGAGGGGAACGGGGGATGTCGTTTACGTAAAGGTTAAAGAGGAGGGGGGCAAGGATACTACCTTGGGGGACTCCAGCTTTAACGGGTTTATTTGCAGAGAGAGTGTTAAGAATTCTGACATGAAAGTTTCTATTAGAAAGGTAGGAATTGATGATTTGAATTAAAGGGGGTGGGAAGTTCATTTGAATCAATTTAAAGAGAATTCCAGTATGCCAAGTTTTGTCAAAAGCCTTGTTTACGTCCAGAAGAAGGGCCCCAGAGGCCTGCTTTTCCTTAAATCCTTCAGCAACAAATTCGACTACACGTAAAAGTTGATGTGTGGTGGAATGAGCGGGTCGGAAGCCGAACTGTTCTGGGATCAGGATATCATTGCTGTCAATGAAGCTGTACAGTCTAGTTTGAATAATTCGTTCCCAAAGTTTACTAAGGGAGGAGAGGAGGGAGATGGGGCGGTAATTAACAGGATCAGAAGTGTCACCTTTTCCTTTGTAAATGGGAATAATAACAGCGGTTTTCCAGATTTTTGGGAAATGTCTGAGTTTTAGGGAAGCATTAATGGTAAGGACTAAGAAAAATATGATGTTAAGGGGAAGAAATTTGAGTGCACATGAGTAGTAAAAGCATGGAATGTTTATATATATAGAGACCATTTTAAAACAAATTTGCATAAAATATAAAATGGTACATGAACTTACTAAAATAATACAAGAAATATAGACTGAAATTACACAATAATTTTAAACGCTTACGAATTTTAAAGTATTGCAAGATAAGAACTAATACAAATTTTAGAAAAACGTCAAGCGTGATATTCCTGAGAATGACGTCACAAAAAACTTTTAAGAGATTTGAATTGCATAGAGTCGAGAATGAGTCGCCAAGCATGACTTAAAATTATAACAGGATCAAAATTACAAATGGATTCACGGTAAATATAAATAAACAGGGATTCATAACGAAGAATACTACGTGGATTGTTACAACGAACCAGAAGGAAAGCTAAAATAAGCGTTAAAAGCTGCTTTTTTAGAGGATACAGAATGGAAAGAATTAGCGGGGATATAGGAGTTAGTAAAAGTGGATTTACGGAAAACAGAAGTATGAAAACCAAAATCAGGTCACCCGTTCTGATTTTGGTTTTCATACTTCTGTTTTCCGTAAATCCACTTTTACTAACTCCTGTATCCCGCTAATTCTTTCCATCCTGTATCCTCTGAAAAAGCTTCTTTTAACGCGTATTTTAATCGCGCATTTAATGTTTGCTCTTCTATCTCAGCTTTATTTGATGAAATTAATTTTATTTTAAAACTTGGCCATGAGGTTGCTCATTCTTTTGACTTTATACATAAGATCTTCGCCCACGTTCGTCTTAAATTCACTCAAGTTGATACTAAACCTGTTGCTATTAAAGATCGTTTAGTCCATAAATCTAGCGTTCCTTACCATCCTAGGATTTTCCGTCCTTTTATTAATTTCCGCCATGAATTTGGTTTCAAACCCGCTCACTCTAATATTACCACTTTATTCAATCGTATTCGATTCTATAAACTTGGAAATTTTGATGACTTTAAAAGCTTTGCTGGGATGTATGTTGTTCCCCTGTTATCCCCTGCTGGTGACTATACATTTTACATTGGTAGTACAAAACGTACTGTTGGCATCCGTTTAGCAGAACATGCTCGCGATGTCAAATCTGGTAAACTTTCTACGGCTCTTGCTCAATATGTGGCTAATGATAAATTTCTTCCCGTTTTTGAAAAAAACTTTCCTTCTGCTTCGTTGTAATAATGCACGTAATACTCTTCTTTATGAATCCCTGTTTATTTATATTTACCGTGAATCAATTTGTAATTTTGATCCTGTTCAAATTTTAAGTTATGCTTGGCGACTCATTCTCGACTCTATGCAATTCAAATCTCTTAAAAGTTTTTTGTGACGTCATTCTCAGGGATATCATGCTTGACGTTTTTCTAAAATTTGTATTAGTTCTTTTCTTGCAATACTTTAAAATTCGTAAGCGTTTAAAATTATTGTGTGATTTCAGTGTATATTTCTTGTATCATTTTAGTAAGTTTATTTACCATTTTATATTTTATGCAAATTTGTTTTAAAATGGTCTCTGTATATATAAGCATTCCATGCTTTTACTACTCATGTTGCCACTGATGAAGGGCGTATATACGTCCGAAAGCGCTCTGGCTGTTTTTACCAATTTTTGTACGTCTTGTAGGATGTTAAAAAAAATACTTTTCGTTTCTTAAAAACGTTTTACTCTTGGTTGTGTCTATAGTACATAACTGTTTACATAATTTTCTTTAGAAAACTAATGATACCAATTTTAGAACACCTTGCTTATCGTTTTCGAGATAACAAACAATCTATTCGATTTTTAAACAAATTCACTAAAAAAAACTATATAAAATTAAAAATGTATTATATATCGTCAAAGATGTTCACTTTCAGATGCAGTGAAATATCGCCAACTGAGTGAGTTTGAAATTGAGAATGTCGAGACATTGTAAAAAAAAAAAAACAAGAAAGATCAATCATGCATAAAGCATTGATTATGAAACACTTTCCAACTTCAATGCAATTTTATACAAACATCTTTAAAATGCGATGCATTCCTCGATAATATTTTTAAAATTATCACAATACTACATTAATTTATTATATTTGAAAACTTCACCGAAGAAAATGAACTTCATTCAAATGACGGCATTGAAATTGCCTGGTTCAAACATCTCTAAAATCCGACACATTCCTCGGTAATATTTTTAAAATTATCATAACACTATAATAACTTATTATATTTGAAAACTTCATCGAAAACAAATGAACTTTATTCAAAAGACGTCATCGAATTATAAAAATCGCCTCTATATAAAAGTAGTATTTCATTCATAAATATTTTTCAATCGTTTCATTCATCACAATACTACAATAATTTATTTTATTTAAAAATTTGAAAAATTGTAATCTACCATATTTATTTTTAAATGTGAAACCTTCCTCATATATAAAATAATTAAACTTGTGTAAAGATATATATTGTATAATATATCTCTTTTTTCTTTCTGGACGATATAACGAAAGTCAGAATTTAATTGAATTTGGTTTTCTCCCTATATTAAATAATTTTTATTTAAAAAACTGCCTATCATATTTTACTGAAATTTTTTTATATATTTGATAGAATAATTTGGATATTTTGTAAAATTTTCGAAGCAATTTGTGAATTTTAAATTCGCTTAAATAATGTTTGAAACATTAGGTCCCATAGGGTTCAATGTATTTCATTTTTTCAACCCGGGTTCAATAAAAAACTAAGTGGGTGATATTATTCATTTATATTCCCATAAATCCCACAGATCGTTTGAAAAACATACTAAAATTTCATTTTGATAAATCCATTTTTACGTTTTTTATCGTGCTAACGGACAGACAGACAGAATGAGCAAAGTCATAAACACTTTCAACTATGTTGTAAAGTGTTAAAAACCCGCTAAATTAACGAAAGTGATGCCAAATGGATGAACATTTTCTACACCTCAGAAAATGAATTTCTATTACTTGATAATCCTTGTCGTTTTAAGGGAACTAATGTTCTTGATTTGAAATATAGTAAGTTTCACTGTTTGTGAAACATTTCGTCAGAGGCTTTAGAATTTTAGTAAATTAATTGCATTTTGTTGGAGGTCATAAAGCAGTTATGTTTTGATAATTATTCCTATAGGAATAAATAATATTGATTGCAAGACGTGCGCGCTAACGTGTGCCATAGAATATTAGAAAATCAAGTGCTGCAGGCGGATGGATGAGAAGTTATCTTTCACAACGTTGCGCACCCCTTATACGAAGAGTATAAGTTCTAGTTTTTGAAATAGTTCAATATATGGGCTATATTGTCTAGGTGATTCTGGCAATTTTTAACACTTTACAACAAAGTTGAAAAGTGTTTATGACTTTGTTCATTCATTCTGTCTGTCTGTCTGTTCGTTAGCACGATAACTGCCGTAAAAATGACTTTATCAAAATGAAATTTTATTATGTTTTTCAGACGGTCTGTGGGACCTATGGGAATATAAACAAATAATATAACCCAATTAGTTTTTTATTGAACCCGGGTTGAAAAAATGAAATACATTGAACCCTATAAGACCTAATTTTTCAAACATTTTTTAGGTAAATTTAAAATTCACGAATTGCTTCGAAATTTTTAGGAAATATTCACATTATCCCATAGAATATATAAAAAAAAATTCAGTAAAATATGTTAAATAGTTTTTTAATTAAAAATTATTTAATATAGGGAAAAAACAAATTCAATTAAATTCTGACTTTGGAATATCCTCCAGAAAGAAAAGAGAGATATATTACATAGTAAATATCTTTCCAAGAGTTTAATCACTTTGTATATGAGAGAGGCTTCACATTTTAAAATAAATTTGGTAGATAACGATTTTTAATTTTTTTTTTATTTTTATATATTTCTTCATGATATACTTATTTGAAGGCAGTTTTAATGCACTTTCCTACGTCCTAGAGAGTTAAAATTTGGTACACAGCTTAAATTTGTTGAACATTTTATTCGACAAAAATTTGATGGATCTTTAAATATAGATCAAACATTTTTTTCGAAATGGCCTGAAAATAATCCCCGTTCACTTCTATAAATCATTGTTGTAATATTGTTAAAAATTCTAATGTGGACAGCACATGTCTTTCCCTGCAGACTCATATTCGTTCTCTTTATTTCTTCAATAATAATTTGAGTTTATCTGCACAAAATAACAACCGTAAGTATTTATTTTAAATGACATTGAATTTACACGTTAAACTTAAATTTGGTTCTCATTTGATAGCTGGACTTATTGTCAAAGGTGGCGTAGCGAAAACGCGAAAAAACTAGAATATCTCAAGAACGGCTAGTCCTAAAGTAATGGGGTTAGTCTTATTCTTTTGTTGTCAAAAAGCACGTATAAAATAGGAATTTAATTGATATAATCGAGCCCACGTAGTCTTTTTTTTTATATATAACGATTTTTGCGGGTAATTTCGCAATAATAGCTCGTTCCTTTTTCCCGAATCGTACAAGAATAACCTACAAATTATTTATATACCAAATTTTGTTAAATTTGGTATATAAATCACATGTAGGTTATTGAAATATTATACACCAAATTTTGTTAAATTCGTTCCATTAGGTTTTAGCTAGAGTGGATAAAGGCAATTTCTGCGGCCATTTCGCTACGAAGGCAGATTCTTTTATTACGAATAGTACTATAATCTAATGAACATCAGGATTTCCAACAAAAAACATACCTACCAAATTGTATGAAATTCGGTTCATTAGTTTTTCAATTAGAGTGGATGTAATATCCTCAGAGACACACAGAAACATACACAGATACACCCTTACACACACAGACGTCTTCCTAAAAATAGTATTTTCTTGTTCTAGAAGTCCTAAAACGTGTAGATCCTTTGAAAATTCGAGTTCCGATCTTCGGCACGATTCTAATACTTTGAGTACATACACATACACACATATATTATCTGTGTATTATCTGTGTATCTAAATTCCGTGCCTATGCAATTACAATAGTTGTGATTTTAAATTATCCCTAAACTTTTATTATTTCTTCAACGAAGCCTAATTTTAACATATGCAGAATGCAAATATCTCAAGCGATTGTAAGATGAATTACAACAGAATTGCTGAATTTTTTCACACAAAATTATTTATCTCTGGAGTCTGGAATACAAGTTATATGAATGAAATATTCATTGATTTTTCATAAAGAATCAGATGATTTATATTTCGATGCACTTTTGAAAAATATTTAAGTATAATAAATTACTGTAGCACTGTGATAATGTAAAAGATATCACCACTTAATGTATCACATTTTAAAATTTTTTAAATGAAATTACATTTCAGTTGGAAAATGTTTCATAATCAATGCTTATGCATGATTGATCTTTCTTGTTCTTATAGCTATTGTTAATTATCAAAGTGCCTTTGCATGAAATTTTTGTGTAACTTCGAAGTTTTTCAGTATATAAAAAAGGTTATATAATAAAGGTTATATAATAACGTGCCTAATATTAATATACAATTCAACATCAAACATTTTGTGTCGTAGATATTGTACATAATTATTCTGCCGTAAACGAAGTAAAGGCATTGTATAAAGCAGTGAAAATCAGGTTCTGTTTTTATCAGATTTTTTATGCATGTGTAGAGAAAACTCCAATGGCTCTGGACGATGAGACAACTTGGGAAGCCTACCCCCCCCGCCCCCTGTTTTAGTGAAGTATGAGCTTTAAATTAGAAATAACAAGAAAAAGTTAATTTACAAATTTGTAGAATGTTGCAAATTTAGTACTAAGCATTTCTGTCTTCCCACGAAAGATGGAAAATAAAACACTAAATAATGACTTTAAAAGAGACAATTCAATAATTCTACATGTAACAGAGTGAACGTAAAAACACGAGACATTGGAAAGCACACGCAGACATCTTATTACATATGTGCAAGTATATATCGTTGCTGAAGGGAAGTAATTTATATTTTAATGATAAAGTCAATTTTATTCTACACATAGTCTAAATGTTTGATTTTAGAAAGGAAGGGAGTTATATTGTATACGTTTATTTTCAACTTTACCCTCCATTTTTGTTCAGGGACCAAAGATAATTTGTACTGATTTTGCAACTCTCTATAGCCTTGTAACTGATTTTTTTCTTGCCTCTAACAAGAAACGAGATATCCCCCCGTACCTCGCTAAAGAAAGGAGTCAACCCCACGAAAGTTGTCTATGTAGTAAATCTATATGTAAACTATGTTGTCTATATGCAATGTCTATATGTAAACTATATGTTTATTATGTATGTTATCTATATGTAAACTATGCAGCTCCTTAAGGGTTTCCTATTCAGCTGCATAAATAATGTACAATAACTCTAAAACTTCCAGAGTTATTTTCCTAACACATGTGATTTCTTGACTTCTTATCTATATGATAGTTTAGCATATACGTGACATTATTTAGACTATATGTGATATAATAATACTTAAGACCGAAAGCTCATATTTTTCTTTTTATGGTAATAATTAAAATAGAAGCAAACAAATATGAGATATCTGATCTGTATCTGCAAGTCGAGTGGAGCCTCTAACAATGAGTTTAAATAAGTCTTTATGAATTTAAATATTAAAGTTTTAATTCACTAATATTAGCAGAAAATTTTCTTTCATAAAAATATCAGTTTAATCAGCCCTTATTTTAAAAGGCTAAAGTAATTATGCCAAAAGATCATCAGTAGCGTTTCAAGAAAAAGAGGGCTGCATATATAAGCTAAGATGAAATAAATTAACTCTATTTAATTAGACCCTCCGGAGTTTCTAAAAGATCCATTTTAATTTATTGTTTATTACTTAAATATTATAATTTATGTCTAAAAAAGACTGATAAACGTTTTAATTACTCTAGTGCTGTTATCAGCGAAAAATAGTTCATATCAAAGAGAAGTTGCAAAATTCAGAATTCATTTAATAAAGTATTGACAAATACGATAATTTAAATGATAATAACATCTCTCCTGTGCAGTACGATACATTTACTTTGTGTTTTGTAAATTTAATAAATGTGTAAAAATTTACAAGTAACTTATATTCAAATTTTACTTTTCAACTTCATGATATTTTAAACAATTTATATTCTAAATGCCATTGGTTTCTTAATGTTTATTAGATTTTTCTTAATGTCTTATTAGCTGTCACTTTTTTATAATGTTTACATTTAAAAATAGCAATTTTTGTATGACTCACTTCAAATATAAAAGGAAAGACTATCACCTCGATAGCTCAACCGAAAGCGCGTTAATATCCAAGCAGTGATACGTGGTTCGAATCCCGATTGAGGCATTCGTTGGTTTTCTTTACACATTTAATCAGACTGTGGAAATTTCACAGATATTTTGTGAGGTCTATATCTTTAAGTTTTATTTACCCCAGTTTCGTTATAATTAATGTTAACTTTATAATAAAAACTTCTGACTGGTTACGTTAGGTAGACCAATCACCGAGCCAAGTAACATCTGCAGTCCTGGTTTGGCGAGAGAATACGTTTTAGGATTGTCAGTGAATTGGAATCGGAAGCTGGAAGAAAGGAAAGCGCTGAAGCTGAGTGAGTTGGAAAGCTAAAGATGGGTAAATGGAAAGCTGATTGAAAGCCAGGTAATAGAAGGCTGCTGGAGAGAGTCGCTGTATGAGTAAAAAAGAAGAAAAGTGTTAGTCAGTGGAACCTGCACCGGGATAGACAACACTGGGATCAGAACAATCCAATGTCCGTGATTAGCCATGATAAAGTTTATAGACACTAGGAAAGAGTCGCCTAAGCATCGAAGCTTTATAACTATTCCACTGTTTACTTAAAGATATTCAGATCACCAGACCCTTAGTGAGTTTCATGATATATTTGTATTAAATAATGGGCACGTGTAATACTGGCGGTTTGTATTTACCTCTATTTAATTATGCAATTTTAGTGAATACACAATAAATGCATTTAATTTAACTTTGTGCATCTGTGCATTATTGCCCCTGACCGCAAGGTCCCATATGTATCCAGTTACATCAAAGTTTAGAATTATGTCAGTTTTTTTTTATCTGTCTATGTAATCTCGCAACCCAAAAGTCAATAGATGAGTAAATCCCAATTGAATAATAATAGGGGATTAAAATATGCATTAACATTATATGATAAGGTCGGAACACCAGCCGACGCGGTGGCTGAGAGGTTAAGGCAAGCGTGTATTTGTGATCGATTGGCTGCCGGGTTGTGGGTTCCACTCCCACCTGCGGGCAGAGTATGTATTTTGTGTTGTTGGACGCAGTGTGTTTCGCCCCCGCTGGTACGCCGAATCAACATCATGTGACGGCTAAATGGTTCAGGATGTTAGCTGATGCATTGGTCAACATGAGGACGAAATGGTCCTCAAGAATTGTCAAAATCTAAAATAAAATACTATGTATGTTCAAATGTGTGAGTTCAATGTTTGTTTTATACGTAATTTTTGACGGCGAAAGGAATAGAACCAGCCCATTACTCTAGGACTAGCTGCTCTTGAAACACTTTAGTTTCTTCGCATTTTTGCTACGTCACGTTTTAAAGTACGTCCAATTACCAAATGAAAACGAAAATTGAATAAAAAGTGAAAATTCAGTGTAATTTCAAATAATTATGAGTTTAAATTTGTGCTATTAAATTCAATTAAATGAATTATCAAAGAAATAGGGATAAAATTAGTTTGAGTCTGCAGCGAAAGTCATGTGCTGTCCACATCAGAATTTTAATTTTGTTGATTAAATAATGTAAAAAAACATATACAACACATATAAATATATGTACCGAATAAGATGATTTGTTTAAACTATTAAACATTTCATTTATAATGTTATTTAGTTTGCTTGTGCAACTTAAATCATTTAAACTTTATTTCTTTTCCACTTGTGATGAATTACAGATCATAATATTAATTAAGATTTTAATTATTGAATGAGTGACAGCTTTTATTCTACCATTAGTTCTAGTTATGTGGGTGGAGCTTATGTTAAGCACTACTGGACCACTCCGTTTACCTCGGAGTCTTGTTTGCGTCATACAGCGCACGTGTTATGAGGTCATAATTTTATAGCTTGGGCAGTAAATTACAATCCGCCCCATCAGAGAAACTGGCGTCTCAAAAAGGTAATAAAACTGGTGTCTGGCACTTGGTGCCAGCATGTTGATTTTTGCATCTGTAGACAAAATCATGCTTTCTGTTATTAAAGACTATATAATATGTATATAAGGAAAGTACTAAAGTATAAGGAAAGTATTGTGACTGGGTCGAAAATTCGAATTCTACTTTTCGACGGGAGACCACATTTCAAGCATCCTTGAATATGCATCTAATATTTTTGAGGGGATATATATATATGAATATATATGTGTGTGTGTGTGTCAGTGAGTCTGTGGAGACAATATCTCACGAACGAATGGAGCAATTCGAACGAAATTTGGTATAAAAATTACAATTCGTGAATACCACAAGCCTATTGTTTTTAAACTGAATTGAATATTCAGATTCTCCTAAATTTTCTAGAAAAATATTGAAAAAATCATCAAAAAATCAAACACTTTAATAAAGTTACATAAATAGTCATTTCTTATGTAATTTCTCATTAGAATACGATTGACATAAATTTTAGAACGCTAACATGAACCGTTCTCGAGATATTGGACATTTTTCAAATAAATGTCTCAAAAAATCACATAAAATAACAAAAAAATATAGTAACTTTCTAAAATATGTTTATTTTTCATATGCAATATCAGCCTATGAATCTGGTGATATCATTCTCGCTTAATCGACCTCCTTCCAATCATGAGAAAAGACACTTTGGGTAATAATTTTATATTTGGACGCCAATAGTTACTTATTTGAAATAAGAATAACTTAGTATCTCTGCGTCCATAACGCTTAGTGAGATTTTGGCGACGAATTTGGCGGAATATCGCCCACTTGGTGAATCTTTTCAATGTTGCCAAATTATTAACAAGAAAGATCAATCATGCTTAAAGCATTGATTATGAAACACTTTCCAACTTCAATGCAATTTTATTTAAAAAAGTCGAAAATGCAATACATTCCTCGGTAATATTTTAAAACTTATCACAATACTACATTGATTTATTATATTTGAAAACTTAAACCTTCATTGAACAAAATGAACATCATTCAAATGACGGCATTGAAATATAAATTGCGTGGTTTAAATATCTATAAAATGCAATACATTACACGGTAATATTTTTAAATCTATCATAATACTACGATAATTTATTATATTTGAAAACTTCATCGAAAACAACTGAAATTAATTCAAATGACGTCATAGAAAAAATAACACGCCTGGATCTCTCTATAAAAGCAGGATTTCATTCATAACTTTCTCCATTTCATTCATCACAATACTATAATAATTTATTTTACTTAAAAATTAAGACCATGGAGCTACAATTCATAAACTCTATGCTTAAAACTTCATCGAAAAAAATCGTCCTTCTGTTTATAAAATCAATTAATATTTTATTCATATCAGCCATGCAGACTCCATGGACTGAATTATTTTGTGTAAAAGAAATACAGTAATTCTAATACAACTTATTCAACATATTTTGCTGTTTACATTTTACATAGGTGAAAAATAGGCTTAGTTGTAGAAATAATCAAATTTGAATGAGAATTTAAACTCAAATATATTGTCATTGTGTTGTTTTAGTATGTAGATGTACAGGATTTAAGCAAAAATAAAGTAGTTTTAGGACGGATACAACACTCAATATGAATTAAAAAGAACTTTAAAAAATCACGATTTTGAAACAAGATGGATGCCATATATCATTTTGAAGTGGGTCATGTGATCGTTTCATATCATGGTCACGTGATCGTTTCATATAAGATCTGTAATTATTATTTTAATTTTTATTTAAAAAACTAGTGAATATATTTAGCTGAATTTTTGTTTATATATTTTATGGAACAATTTGACTATTACCTAAAATTTTCGAAGCAATTTGTGAATTTTAAATTCGCTTAAAAAATGTTAGAAAAATTAGGTCCCATAGGGCTCAATGTATTTCATTTTTTCAACCCGGGTTCAATCCAAAACTAATTGTGTGATATTATTCATTTATATTCCCATAGGTCCTACAGACCGTCTGAACAACATACTAAAATTTCATTTTGATTAAGTCATTTTTACGGCAGTTATCGGGCTAACGGACAGACAGACAGACAGATAGAATGAACAAAGTCATAAACACTTTTCAACTTTGTTGTTAAGTGTTAAAAACGACGCTACATCAATGTAACTGACGACTAATTGATGAAAGTTCAATATCGTGGAAAGAACATAAGAGTAGACTATAAGAATAATCCATTTCTCCGTCAGTCCGCTGGCGAGAAATTTAGCGGGACGTCGCTAACTTAGCGACTATTTTATATGTTGACAAAGTGACAAAAATGTCGCCAAATTAATGAAAATAATGTCATATGGGAAGTAAAGTTTCGCAAATTCTGATTTCCGTCATATGACGGACATACCTTCTTGTGTATCAGAAATGTTCTTCTCTCCGTTTGTTCGTAACACTTGGTGATGCATTTGGCGAACGTGGTTAATAATTCACCAATGTATCGTCAACTTGGCGATATTTAATCCAGATTGACAAAAATATCATCAAATTAGTAAAAATGACTCTAAATTAATGAAAAATACGCCTAATTAATGAATGAATTACTAAAATATTTTAATATATGGACTATATCCCTTATTGAGGACGCTATCAATATTGATTGTTTATTTATGGTTGCACGAAATATAAGTTAATTGGGTATTTTAAAATACTTTTACATATTGTCATCCGGAAAATAGCCAAATGTACCATTCAATGATTAAAACACAATACCGTGGATCTTATGCATTATTTTTTATTGTAAATGTAGTAAATTGATTGCATTATATAAGGAAAGTCGTGAGCAGTTCACATCAGATTTTTTTTAATGATTATATTCGCACTGTATCATACTATTTTATTTTTATACCAAATGAAATATCCACCATGTGTTTCATAGACCAGTATTATCGTTATAATAAAATGGCTAGCTTCCTTTATGGACTTATCGTATAGATCTCAATGTAAAGAACTAAACTCATTTAATCCACTATTTAGGCTTTACAAGTGAGTATTTTAATTTCATGCTTTAAAACTTACAATTATATTGATAACTCTGCCTTAGTGATGATTTCAAGTATTACTATAAAACTCAGTTAAACTAAATGCTCATAATATACCCATCCATAATAGCATTTTTCAGCCTTGTTTGAAAAATATACCATTTTAAAATATTTTTCAACCAAATAAGAAAGTATCCCTTTCCGGCAGCAGTAATTCCCTAGTCCGTACCGCAAGTATATTTCCTTTAATTGGAAATTGTCATCGTAAATTCGTGATTATGGTCAATTTTTCACTCTCCAGTTTTTGAAGTAAATTGATATGTCACCTAACATCTTCTCAAAAGGATTTAAGAATCATTTTCTATATATCTATTCAGCTAAATAGGTTATTTTATCTTCTTACGAGCAGAAAAAGTCTCTCATCATCAATTAATACAAACTCTCATCCCCCCTTTCCATTTTGTTCAATCTACATATTATTTCGAAGGTGCAATATTCTCTCACTGGCACCTCCTCTTTCGTCTGTCTATAAGGCTAATCGAAGAAAACACAGTCAATGACGTCAGCATGACGTGCGGATGAAGTGACCCCAGGGTTGCTATCAGGATTTACCAGTTAGAAGAACGATTGCCAGATTTAGCAATTTATATTGCAATTTGGCAACGTTTGGCGATCTCCGGATATGTCAAGAAACTCCGCAAAATAACGATTAGTCTAGGAGATATGAAAAGGTTTCCAGAAATGTACCCAAGCTTTAAAAGGACTGACTTAACATGAGTTGCATTGGACTTTTTCTTTTTCAAATTTAGTAGTGAGAAGCTAGCGAAAGTCAGAAGTTGGATATATAAAATTATCCACTTATAACTGAAGTTATTAATTAATAGTTATACAAAGAAACTCTTCAATCTACATACCTATTTGGTTATTTTCTTTTCTTCAACTGCTTATACGAGTTTATTATTTGCAATTATATTCAGTTTGCTTGACACAGTACTAGAACATATTTATTTACGAAATGATAATTGGATTTCAAAAGAGCGATTCAAAAGGAAAATATTTATTCACGTATACATTCTTTTATTTCTGAAGTATATTACGTAATTTTGATATTTACATATAGATACACACGATGACAGAAAATAATGTTACCCCAGACGAAAAGTGTTTTGTGTATAAAATGTACGGAACAGAACTGGGCTGTATTTTAAAGTTAAAATCGATAATAAATGACGTATTGAAATCTAAAATTTTCAACAACATAAAATATATTTTAGTAATTTTTAAAACATTAAATTAAAAATTATATTTCTTTTTAGTAATTTCACCCTGTAGAAATATATATTCAGTCGAAATATATGTAACTAAATTACTGCATGCTTATAAACTCAGACATAGCAATTTTCTTTCTTTCATCTTCGATCGTGGAAAAACATTTCGCATTTTTCAACCAAATAGGAATGTATCGTTTTTCAGCAGTAATAATTCCCAGGTGTGCACCTCGAGTATATTTTCATTAATTTGAAAATGTCAGTGTAAATTACAATTTGTGTTCTAGGGCAATTTTTCTTCCCAGTTCTCGAAAATAATTGAAATGTCATCCAGAGTCATCGAAAAAGGATTTTAAAATCATTTTCCTCAAAGACATAATATTATTTTAGGAATAATTTATATAAATTATATTTTTTCTTTCATTCTATTCTAGATATAGAATGCTAAAACATACTGTTAAAACATCTAATGTGAGCTCCACATGACTTACGATGCAGATTAAAATTAATTAATGATTTTATTTTAATTTTAATTTAGAGAGTTGTTCAAAATAATGATAAAGATAATATTATAATGAAATTACATAACATTTGCTACTTTGTAATCATTTTATTATGTAATATTAACAATTTGCACATCTTTAATGAGATCAACTTGTCAAATTTTAAGACACAGAAATATATTTTTAGCGATTTATGGTAACATGAAGTAAATGGTTTTGCACACTTTGTCATAAACGCTTACGCAAAATATAATTCTTTATTTAAACGAAGTTAATTAAACATGTTCATATTTTTCTTGTTTTGCAGGAGATCTGCCATGGAACCGATAGATTCCCAGATTCAATGATGCCAAATAAGTAGTCGGTCCACAAGGTCTTAAATCCCCTATTCCAGCAAAACCTCTGAAAATGGGACACGGACAACAAAACCGTATTATAAGCATGCTCTGAAGAGCATTTGACTCCAGTCGCCGACGGTTAGACGCATAGATTACAAGATTAGTCTCACAACGCCACCTGGAAGAGTTTGTATGTGGTGCGCGGAACAGACATCGGGGAAAACCAGGTAATTTCCCTATTCCACAACTAGCGAACCGGTATAGGAGGTTCTAAATGTATATTGTTAGGAATACTTCAAATATATTATAGCATATTTTCCTTCCCCAAGGAAAAGCAACATTTACAGGCAATTATTGTTATAACATGAAGATCCAGGTCGCTTGACCAGGGCAGCAAATTTGACAATCTTGGCAACAAATCTATCAAAATACCGCCAACTTGTCTTGTCTTGAAAACTGCTCCAATTTTGTAGATTGGTTCAGAATTTGTGAAATTATGTCAACTTTTCTTAAAATTGCCACAGAGGGTACATAAACTGGTGATCGTTCCGTTAGAAATTGGCGTGAAGCGAACAAAAGGGAACTGTATATATGTCAGTGTCTTGAGAATATAATCTGTCTTATGAATAACTTGAGCATTTAATTGTTGTTTTATTGTATCTGAGAGTTGTTTTACGACCTTGTAAGATAGTTAGACAGTTATTAGTTGTACATGGTTATGCTTACTAGGGCTTTTAATAAAATGTTCGCTATCCAGAAATTCTGACTCATTCTTGTATCTTGAAAATACACCCACGAACCCCGTATCGTTATGACTTTACATAAAATATAACTCACCCCAACACATACATAAAAATAGACTGTTAGTTTACAGAGAATATGTAGAACTGTTCACATCAGGGTTGCTATTAAAATTAATGTTATGGCTAAAATTTAATTTTATGTGGGTATGATAATTAAAATAATTCTGACAATATAAAATTTCATTTTGAGATTGCATTTCTTTTGCACGGTTAAATATTAATAAGAATATTTTTAAAATTTAATTGAGTAATAGTAATATATAACTGTTGACTTATTATTCAGACTTGTGCTTTTGAATTTTGCAATGTAGAAGAAAATTATAATAAGCAAGGAAATATGAATACATAATGTGACTTTTCCCACAGGAGATAAACAACGCAAAGTAAAATACACAACATATTTGTATTCTGCAATTTATTTAGGAAGGAAATTTGATTTTTATAAACACAATATCACAATTTTAAATAAATTCCTAGAAATGTTTTTATTCCAGCTTCTTAAATGTGTTTTCCAAATATCAAAACAATTATCTCGTTTAAATGAAGAAATGCGATATAACAAAAAAATCCTAAATAAATGTGCAAATATGTAAAATGAAGTTTTATAAGTTTTTATTGTTGCAGCAAATTTGAAAAATATAATAGTATTCCTTGTATTTTATTCGCAAGTATAAATATGATACGATTTGAAATGCAAATTCTGGAATAAATATATTTCGTATAGCACGACTACTGAAAGCGTTTTTGCAGTGCATGTAAACCCCAGACTGTAAATTATTTCGTTTAGATTTTTTTTTACTGAAAAAAACAAATTAAGAAACATCTGTTGTTTTGTTTTAGAAAAATAACTTTACCGAGATTATAAACCGTCTAATAAGTGATTTCCCATAGTCTCAAACACAGACATTCTGCACAATGAAGTTTCCATAAGCTGTCAGTTCCACCTGTAGCCATCCTGCAAAATATATAACCTTCAGATTCACTGGACTTGGTTAAAACAGTAGGAATAAAATTATAAATATGTAATTTTAAAATAATATTTATTGTTGAAATAAATTAGAAAAAATATACGAGTATTCCTTGGAATTTAATTACATGTATAAATATGAAACGATGATGTGAAATGGAAATTATTGAATAAATATATGTCATATAACAGGACAACTGAAAGCGTTTTTGCAGTGCATGTACACCCCACACTGTAAATTATTTCATTTAGATTTATTTACTAAAGAGGGCAAATTAAGAAATATCAGTTGCTTTATTTAAAATAACGTTTCCGAGATTATAAATAATCTAACAAGGAATTTACAACAGTCTATGGGAATGTTTTTAAAACACATATGTTCTGCATAATGAACTTTTCATGAGCTGCCAGTTCCACCTGTATCCAATCTGCAAAATCTCTAGTCTTCAGAATCACTAGATTTGGTTAAAACAACTGGATTGAAATTATACTTCTCACCCTAGAACTTCAAACATTGAGAGAACAAATATTTCTTATTTTCGGTGTATTTTAACAATAATATTTTCTCTTTTCTAGAAAATAGCTGGATTTCTTCTTTCTGCAAGAAAACTGGGTATATATGTTTTAACACTGTAGGGAAGAGTGTTATTTTTATTTTACCTAATTTCACAGGAAGCTTAAAAGTTAGATATTTATGAACGAGTGAAGTCCATTCTTCATTCCTATTGAAACCAGCATTTGGATGAATTTTGTTATCCCTTTTACTCACAAAAAATTTTGCACATACGCAAACTTGTACGTAGATGTGCAATATCACAAATTAAATAATTAAAACGTAATTTAACACGGCTCATTTTAAAAATGTGCAGGCTCACTACTCTTAGTACAAATGCCAGTAATTAAAAATTTTAAACAGTGCATTTGCATACAAGTTGGTTCTTCGATTGTGTTCAATTCATTAGAATTCATTTCAACTCAGCTAATTTATTTCAAATTATTTAATTTGTTTAATTTATAACCTGGAAAATTGTTTTCCAAATGATTAAATTTTTGATATATTTTATGAAGAAAATCATAGTCCATCTTGTAACGTAGTAGCGACTTAAGCGGAGGGTACAGGTAATAAACAACATATAAACATTTTAAAATAAAACTTTAATTTACGAAAACAGCATTTACACTATAACTTCAAGATTCGGAAATTCACTCATTTCCTTCCTATATAACATAAGTCGACACTTTTAAGCTCGATATTTTCCCTTCTTTCAAGAAAAATGAAATTCATGTGGGTGAGAAAAATATCTCCGCTTATCATGACAGTTTTGTTATTTTTTATAGGATGTTACAACGTGATCAGCTTCCTGCTATAGTGATGGTCAAATTCGATAATTAGACCGGACCAACTAATAGGAACACTGATTTTATTCCGATTCCTATAGTAACGAGAACTTGGAAATTTAACGGCACAACTTGCGCTGAAAGCAATTTACATTGCAACTCGCTTTTGCAATCACAATTCAGAAGTCCCAAGGTCTAACTTTAGAAAAGCGGCAGTGAACACTGGACAAAAGAAGGAGTAAAAAATTTCGGTCAGACTATGTTACACTATCACGTTTTGAACCACTTGATGATTTGGCATTTGAAGTATCATATACGTTTGACAGATTTGACAATTAAAAAATTCGCATATGTTAAAATGTCGAAAAAGTGAAGGAGAAATCTTAAGAACAAGTTAGAAATGACGCGTCAAGCGGAATGTTAATCATGCGAAAAATATGTTTATAAAATACATAAGAAATCAATGTTTTTTTACCTTGCGGACAGTAAAAATATTGAAAATGTACCCACAAGATTATAAAAAGAGATAATTTAACATCATTAATAAATTTGTCATGTTTCGTCAAAAATTATTATTATAAAATATTCCATCCAGCTCTCAAATAAAAACACCATTTTCTTTAAAAATAACAATTTCGTTAAATATACACCATACGATAAATTGTTAACCATATTGACTGATTTCGAAAATGAAAAATTCAACCCCTTTATTCGGGATAAAATTACTTATTAGGATCACCACACACAATGGCGTCTGCTTTTGATATTAGTGGTGTGATTACTGCATTTTTATTCGGGAGAGGGCAAATTTTGCTTCCGAAACCCATTTATATCATTATTAATTTGCTATGTTATGCATTATTAATAGCAAAATTTTTAATTTCCGGATACTTTTTAAATCAAATTGAGAGATTTAATTTGAGTTACACCATTTCTATTTTATGAAGATTTAACGAATTTGCTAATAATCAACTTTTGAATCTAAATTGGTGATATTTTTAAGGAAGTTTTAATATCAAATCACAATTTTTCTAACTCTGCCGAATTGAGTAAAAAATTTCTGTTATCACCACCATCCTATTATTTTTTAGAAAAATAAACTATTTTTAAGATATTCAAGACAAATAATTGCCCACAAGATGACACTTGTCTCGCAAGTTATATTTTAGAATGTCACCATTAAATCTCATAGGGAACGAGTTCCATTATTTTACTGCGATCAAATTTGTAAAAATGTCACATTCATCTTGGTTTATGTCTGAAGTGTTCCATTATACTTCAGGTACTTTAGAAAAAGTAATGAACCGCAGAGATTTTGTCGATAATAAAATAAATAAGCGTTATCTAAACAGTCCATTTTGATGTGTTCTGAGATATATAGTCGACACAAAGAAGTGATAATTCTGAGTTAGTTTTGTAAGCGCCATGCATATATTATTTAATATTCAAGATGGAAATAATGAAATATTTGTTTAATTAAAGCTAACTCAGAGAGAGACAATAGACACATTTGAATTAAAAATATAATGAATACTATCTATAGCATTATTTGGAAGTAGTATTTAAACGTGTCAGAACCAATAAGTTGCAA
>OX578137.1:133080594-133184028 GCA_951213105.1 Amaurobius ferox
TCACAACTAAATGTAATCTATCAAAACTATGCTGTAATATATTAAAAATCAATCTTTATTCATGGGAAAATAAGTTATCTATGATAACTCTTATTCCACATACATCAGTTTCCCCCATAAAGATAAATACTGACTTTGTTTATTCCGCAGTTATGTACTTCCTGGTGAATGATGAATGTACTGTTTTTTCGCTACACACGCCTTTATATCCACGAGGATGATTCAACGGAGTTCAATGCGTATTTTTAAAATACTTTTGAAAGATGTAGCTTTAGTTTTACGGTTGATATAATTCTTGACACCCCACATAATGAATAAGACAGCTTATGTAAGAAATCTCTGTCAGTTAATTTTATTTTATAAGAATTTGTATTTATGTTCCTTCTCGTATTTTAAATTTTACATAATGACATTTCTTGCCATTACATTATTTTGGATTATGAATAAAAGTTATATACAATATTCTTTGTAACATTAGGTAGTGTTTATGCATAAACATTGTTATTACAGTAGAATTAAATAGTTGCTTGAACGAAATATTCAGCTCGAGAAGTGTTTGGAATCAAACGTATTGCAGACAAACTGGATTATTATATTTTTAAATAGCGTACGTAATATATAAATTGTTATTCGAAGCATGAATAGACTATGAATAACGTACTGAATAATAGTCAAGCATTTATTTCGAATACATTTTCTGGATTTTTGAGCTCTTCGAAAAAAATTTAATTTGAAGAAGATTTCGCTCACAAAATTAAATGCGAAAGAGGGGACTTTAACTCAATACTTTAATCCTCTAAATTATCTTAACTTAAAAGTGACATTTACAGCTATCAATTGTTATTGAACAGCCAATTGTTATAGAACAGTTCTTAGCAAATAAAATGGCAGAAAGTCAGAAATAAAACAATAACATTTCACAGTGCTTCAAACTATGTACTTAGCCAGCGAGACATCAAAATAACGTTTATATTCAACTTAATCCATTGGAGCATTATAAAAATTGCCACACAAACTCCAAATCCCAGCTGCCCTGACTGATCCCTGGCAGTTACACACCAGTGACTCGCCAGCGTGGCAGAGCTATGGGGGTAACGTCAACAAATGGATTAAAAGCTTATAAGGAAATACATCAAAGGAAACGCTACAAGTTGACGAGAAAGTTACACAATTCACAAAATATCTTTTAAAAAATTCTAGACATGAACGGTCGCAAAAGGATGGATAAAAATAGAAAATAATTAAGAGTGAGTGTGCTGAACAAGCTGATCTTTTGCAATAAATTGAGCCTAGCTCCCGGCCAAAAATCTGACTTGAGTAACACCGTGTTCACGTTGTAGAGAAACATAAGTTCCATTTTTACCATAAGTATACTCCAATGAAATAGAAATATTTTCTACAGATCTTACAGTTCAACAACTGGAAGATTTTTTTTCACTATATCTAAATCAATAAAATGATATTAGTTTTACCTTGAGAATAGCTGAAATTTCTTTAAATATCTCTCTGTTTAACTAACATTTATTTTATTTGTGTAAATATTGATATTCGTTTCAGGGAACCAGATTACTGCATGCTTGTTAAGAATGTCCGAGGGGATTAATGAATCCTCCGGCAGTTGGAAATTGTTGGAGAAATCGTACGTGTTTCGTTGATTTGCAATGCAGAAAAATTAATGGCATCTTAAGGAAGAATATTGCTTCTGGAATTATGTAGATATGCATTATTTTGTCTAGACTATATTTTTTGGTCACCTATATTTAGACAAGACGAAGTATCACATAAAAAAATAGATAAAACATTCTAACGTATGAATAATTAAATAATATGGAACTTAGGGGTATTTTGCCATTTATCTGAACAATTCATAAATATGATTAATATGGACTGACATTTTACGTCATGCTTGGTGCAGTACATTTACATATGACATATCATAATATATTTCGTCATTATTGATATTTTGTCAATTCGTCGTGATACTTTGACAAATTTATCGCCAAGATAAAACAACCCGTATCTTCCCGCAATAACAATTGGCAGCTGTAATTCTCACTTTCCAATTAAGATAATTTAAAAGATTGAGGTATTGAGTTAAAGTTCCCTCTTTCACATTTAATTTTGCGAACAAAATCATCTTTTTCAAATTAAGATTTTTTCGAAGAGCTCAGAAATCATGGAAATGTATTTGATATAAATCTTTTATTTCAAATTTCATTTTTATTTCAAATTTATTCAGTACGTTTTACGGTAGCTGTATGTGTGGCCGGGTGTGTGTGTGTGAAAGTGAGACACCAAGACGGAATGGGCAGAAAGTGATGAAAATTGACAAATAGAGATAGACAGAAACAAACAATAAGTGATGTTTATTGCAACATGGTACACCTACACACTGAAGGATAGCACCGACTGATCAGTAGGTTGTAGGACCACCGCGGTCGGCGATAGAAGCAACACCACGTCCAGGTACAGATTCAATGAACGTGCAGATGTTGTCCTGGACGATGGCTTTCCATTGTCAACCATTTGCCGAAGTTCACCTTCTAAATGCGGCTGTAGGGGTGCAAGCAGCGTCCAATCACGTCCCAGACGTGTTCGACGGGTGAGAGATCGGGGGGAAATGGTGGCCAGGAAAGTACTTGGGTACCTTGCAGGACATATTGACTGATGCGTGTCGTGTGTAGTTGGGCGTAATCCGGCTGGTAAATGGCATTGGCCACCCCCTGAAGGAAAAGTAGTGTCACCGGCCGAAGCACGTCATCCACGTATCGTTGGGCTGTCATAGTGCCCTCAATACTGACCAGAGGTTACCTGCTATCGTAGACGATAGCGCCCCAAACCATGAGGCTGCGTTGTCACGCGTACAGCTCATACACAGGTAATGGAATGAATACAAAATCAAGGCCGCAGGACCCATCAATGGTCAGAAATTGCACAATGAATTTTCAAATCAGTAATTGGTGAAATCCGCGTGGCAGCAATGCATGCTTATATATGTCTAGTTAAGGAGTGATGAAGTTTCCTAATGTCATCCTGCGATAAGTTTTGCCTAGCATTCCACAATTGTTGCTCCATATCTGCTATATTTTGAGGTGTTCCAACCAGGCGGCCTAGAATGTCCCATACATGCTCGATTGACGAAAGGTCTGGTGACCTTGCTGGCCAAGAAAGAGTATCAAAAGCACGGAAACAATCCACAGAGGCCGATCCGAGTCCGGCTGAGGACTAATGCACTATAAATGCTGGGGTAAGTGTTATTGGTCTGGGGTTACAGTCCACAGATTTGCGAGTCGTATGTGGCATGATATTATCTTCTTGGAAAATGGCCCCAGAATGACGTGCCATTAAGGGTAACGCAAATGACCGCAGGATTTCATCAACATATTGTTGAGCTGTTAAAGTTGTACGCAGAATGATTATGGGCGATCGCGCTCAGATACGACACCACTCCAAACAACTCTGTTGATGCTGTGAGGTTATGGGCAGACGTCTTAAAGCCGCCGTGAGCGCAATCCGGCCTCAGTCAAGCGCCGTGACATGGTGGAATGTACCACGGGTAGTATGGAATAGGCTCTAGATCGTTGGCTGACGGACAATGCAGCCGTTGGGCCAGTTCGGGCCTGTCGTACAATCATCCGATCTCTTTTCGCTTTCGTGCACTTTAGCCTTCCAGAGCCATCATTCCGCCGATGAGTTCCTTGCAGCAACCATTGCTGCCAGCACCTTTGCACATCAGTGTGCTTTCGGTGCAGGTGGCGTTTTATTGCTCGTATGACCAGCCAGCGTCACGCATCCCTGCTATACGACCACGTTCGCACTCGTCTAATTGCTTGTAAGATCTTCGACAATGTCGTAAAAGCATTATTGGTTGTGTCGCCACGGAACTGCACTGCCGATAACGCGCAAAGATAAACCGTCAACATTTTTAATCAGTTTTATATGACGTTAGTTGCGCAGTAGAAACGCGCTCTGTTAACGAAGTTAACACTCCTTGGCCTTACAAACTTAATCTTTCGCATACTTGGTATAAAGGAAGTTGCATGGGAAATTTCGAGATGATTAGATCATTTATTAGTGGTGCATCGTTTTTTTTTTACAAAAGAGTGAAAAAAAGTAATTTTTATATACAGTGTCGGGTCACATTGTTATGACCACTTACTACTTTTGACATCAGTAGCGCTGAGCCAATGAAAGAAGACACTTATCGTGAGCTGGCTTGGTGGGTATATAAAGTGCGGTGTAGGCATTCTGAGAGTATACTATTCGTTATTGTCATGGCTAAAAAGGACGATTTATCAGATTTGAAAAAAAGCGATAATTATCGCGTTTCTGGACAAGAGTGACAATATTTCCGAAACAGCGCTGTCTGCCAACTATTCGTCTGCTGCTGTGGTCATAGTTTATCGTCAATGAAGAAATGGCACTAATGCGAATAAGCGACGTGGAAACTGCGAAACACCATTCGCCATTGATATAAGAGGCAAAAGTCGGCTCTGAAGTTTTTTGAGGGCCGATCGCCACCTTAAAGTGGAATAACTCAGTTCTTGACACTTTACGCGGATATTTTTATTTCATTTCAAATTTCAGCTCCCTACATTTTATTTCCGCCCTCTAATTCGAATCAACTTAAAGCGCTTGTGTTATTTCTTCTCTATTTGCGTTAGGATTATGTAGCTCCAAAAATTAATTCAAGATTGCCTTTTATAATTTCTTCTACACAAAGAGAAGCAAAAACTTGATGTTTCCCCCAAGGAATTAAAAGAAATTGGCATTTTTCTGGATGACCTGTGATGAAAAATGTATATGACCATTTTTACTTGGTATTCCACATTATTTCTTTAAATGTAATTAATTTTCTGGCCGATTCTTTCATACCACAGTGCCTCAAAATTAAATGTCTTTCAATTTTAATATGATTTTGTTATTGGACCATTAAGGATTTATTTGTCAAATTTTAAGGTTGTCGATAGAATTGGTCATAAAATGGATGTATGTGTGGATAGACACAAGCAAATCATTAATGTAGTTTCTATTCATTAACTACGAAACCGCAATTATGAATATTTAAAACATGTTCCTTGCAAGTAAAAGCAATAAACACACATGCATTTATGTACTTAAAAACTTGATATGTTTTCCGATATTACTTACATATTTAAAATATTCATGCATAGCATTCATGACAAGATCTAATAAATTGTGAATTACTTATAAAAAAATCTGATGTGCACATGAATTTCATGCAACACATGACTTTCCTTATATAATGCAATGAATTTACTACTTTTACAGTTAAGCAAATGTTATTCTTATAGTAGATACTTATATTCCATCCAAAATATTGAATTTTCATCAATTAGTCGTCATTTCATTGATTTAGCGGTATTTTTAGCCATTTGGCGAGATTTTCGTTAATTTGGCAACATTTAAAAATATCGCCAAGTTGGCACACATTCCGCTAAATCTCGTTAAGCGTTATGGACGGAGAAATAAGTTATTCTTACAGCTGAAAAATGACTATTGGCGTATACATACAAAATTATTACTCAAAGTATATTTTCTCGTGAATGGAACGAGTTAGATCCACGAGAATGATGTCACGAAATTTATCGTATGATATTACATATGGAAAGTGAACATGCTTCTCAACAGTTAATATTTTCATTTAATTTATGGACTTTTTTGATAAATTTATTTGAAAGATGTTTAATATCTCAAGAACGGTTTATACTAGCGTTCTAAAGTTTATGTCAATCGTTTTCTAGGGGAAAATTACATAAGAAATGTTTATTTGCGTAACTTTGTTAAAGGTTTTGATTTTTTTGATGATTTTTTCAAAATTTCTCTCAAAAATTTAGGAGCGTTCTGAACATTCGATTGTGTTTTAAAACAATAGGCTACCAGTATTCAAGGATTGTGGTTTTTGTACCAAATTTCATTCAAATCGCTCCTCGTTCGTGAGATATCGTCTCCATAGGCTCACTGACACACACACACACACACATACTTTCACACAAACACACACACACACACAGACATCACTTCAAAAATATTTGATTCGTGATCATGGATGCTTGAAACGTACTCTCCCTTGCACACACACACAGGCATCACTTCAAAAATGTTTGATTCGTGATCAGGGATGATTGAAACGTGCTCTTCCGTCGAAAACTCGAATTCGAATTTTCAACCCCGTCACAATACTTTCTTTATACATTATGTATATAAGGAAAGTAATAAAATTAATCTATTTCGCAGATATTATTAAACGTTATAAGGTTAATAAAACTTATCTTATAACTAAGCCAATACATATAGAAAATTTCAGATGTACTATCACCACTTACAAAGCCAAGAAGTTTGTGTATGGCAAATTAAAGAAGAATGCAAGCTATTTTAGTCCCAATGGTAAGTTAACGTTTTTCACATGAAATGCTTTTAACTATGCAATAAACTGGTTCATATCCTAAACTATCAATGCTTCTGTAAACAAAACGAAAAAAATAAATGCTTATATCGCTCGGAATTGTTTGATTTATTCCCATAAGTCGATTATCTTTAAATGCAAATAAAGATATTTTATAGATTAAGACTAACTGGCCAGAACGACTTTCTGTACAGAAACTTGATTCATTTTATTTTACATTTATATACATTAATTCAAGTTTTGACCGACAAAATGACACATAGAATTGATACTGAATTGAAAATAAGTTATTTTTTTTTTAGTTTTTAAGATTATTCTATTTTATTTAAAGACTTCGCTCACTTTAAAAGAGCACTATATATTCAAAATCGAAACAACAAAATTGACTGTGTTTTGAATCAGGAAGTTTAAATTAATATTTCACACAAAGCGGCACGTAACATAAAAAATAAGATTAATTTTTAGCGATATTAAATTATTGCCAAAATTTACCAAAGATTAGCAAGTTGTTCATATTGCGCCAAATGTGCCCACCAAATGTTAAACAATGTTACCAAGATTGATTGAGAGACAGATAGCTATCTTGTGTGCATAATACTATAATCAAATAAATGGTTTGACCAATTCCGTTTTAATAGTTAGAAAACGTTATTTTTACTTTCAAGTACTCGTTTATGTATGCATACCATTTTAATTAACAAAACTATTTAACTACCACTTTTCTAAAATGGTATTAAAAGATACGCGTGATCTCCAGAATTGTAATTATGTCCTGGACGATTAATCTTCAGAGAACGATATGCTTGTTGATGGATGTTCTTGACAGCCAGTAGTCAGGACTTAGCAAACCAATTATCCCAAATGACTGCGTTCATACTTTAGGCGTCTCTTGAGGAAGTTGATTTGAATAGTGGTAATAGAATAAACTCAATAAATTCAGTTACTCTATTTAGAGTCAGAGCAATGTTAAATTCTTATTAAATGCATACCGCCATACTACTATTTCTATTCTTTTAATTTGTAAAATAGTTAATTTCAAATCTATATAACTAAAATTTGAAAATTCATCTGCCTGTTTGTCTCATCATGGAAACGGCTGCTCCGAGTTATATGAAACTTTGATGAGTAGCATTGTCACGTTTAAAATTGAGGCTTCCATCTGTCTGTTTTTAACACTTTCCAATATAACAGAAAAGTGTTTATGACTTTGTCATTTTGTCTATTTGTCTGTGTAACTGTCCATTCGATATTTGCTGTAAATATGACTTTATCAGAATGAAAATTTATTATATTGTTAAAACCGTCTGTGGGACACATGCGAATGAAAATAAAAAATATTACCCAGTTAGTTTCGGTTTTAACCCGGTTTGAAAAAATGAAATACATTGAATCTTATGGGACTTAATTTGTCAAATATTTTCATGCGAAGTTATAATTTACCAATTGACTAAAATAAAATTCATTAAACTTTGATTGTTGCTATGAAGAAGGCTAATTTTAACGCTATACTATAGCATGCAGAATGTAAACAAATTAAACAATTGTCAGGTGAGTTGTATAAGAATTGCAGAATTTCTTTCACGCAAAATTGTTTACCTCTGGAGTGTGGAATATAAGTGATATGAATGAAATAGTCATTGATTTTACATAGAGAGGTAGATGATTTATATTTCGATGACGTCGTTTGAATAAAGTTCATTTTATATAACTAGAATTGTCTTTTTCGATGGAGTTTTAAGTTTGCAAATATAAAAAATTACTGTAGTACTGTGGTAATTAGAAAAAATATCAGTCCTGAATATATCATATTTTAGAGATGTTTAAATAAAATTGCATTTCAGTTGGAAAGTGCTTCATAATCAATGATTTATACATGATTGTTCTTTCTAGCATATATTTCCGACTATTTCCTCACTTCCGAACAAACGGCACGCATTCGTTTCATGAGTCTTATAAGTGACATGAGTTTATCGTTTTATGAGTCTCTACAATAAATGCGATTAAACTACGATAAAATGACCCGATTGTTTTGTGATTCTATGAATAAAATTGTGGATGCTTTATAAATTATCAAAATAAATATTCAGGCTTTTAATCTCTGGGGTCATATATGAAAGATCCGTTTTTAAAACCTTTTATTTAACTTGATCTGGTGTTTGTCTACCAGAGTGATTACAATCTGTGAGGATCTAATTAATTAGATTCCATTAATCACATTAACGTGAAATTTGGTATAACGTCGTATTTTGTGGTACATTTTAATTCTTTTGATTTTGAACTTTATCATTCTAGCAAGTCTTGTGTCCGTCTTAAGAATACTCTGGTTTTAGGGGAATAACTACAGTAACTGAGAAGCTAGAAGTCTAAATTTGGTATGTTGTTCTATTTTTAGAATATTTTAATTTTTTGGATTTTTACTGTTTTCGGGCTAGACCGTCTTTGCCTGCTATAGAAATGTCCTAATTTTTACGGAAAAACTTACAAGAAAGTTGAAAATTGGAATGTCGTTGTCTTTCATACATTTAAGTTACACAAATGCATTTTTTCTACATTTAACTTACATCTACATAATCTTATAATTAAAGGAGTATTTTATAAATGTTTTTTAACTTCACTTGTTATTTCTGCTTCTATTAAGAAGACCCCAAACGTAGTCTACTAAAAAGTATATTTCTATAATTGTAAAATTCTAATTATCTAAATAAAATTGTAAGTTGAGATTCAGTTTATCCGTTTATTATCTCCTGGCGGGAAAACTAAATATATTCCCTTCAGTGAGAATTATTGTAAAATTGAAAAATAAATACTCAAAATGTTAATAGGTCACCGCAAATTGCAAATGAAATTACTTTATATTATATATTCCATATGAGGAACGGGATACTGATAGTTTTATATGTAACTATTTTATAAATAAACTAGAAAGATCAATCATACATAAAGCATTGATTACGAAACACATTCCAACAGCAATGCAATTTTACTTAAATATCTCTAAAATGCGATACATTCAGCAGTGATATTTTTAAAATTATCACAATACTACAATAATTTATTATATTTGAAAACTTTATCGAAAACAAATGAACTTTATTCAAATGAAGTCATCGAAATATAAATCGCTTGTCTCTAGATAAAAGAAGTGAATATTTCATTCATTAACTTTTTTCCATTCTTTCATTCAGCGGATATTTTTAAAATTATCACGATACTACAAAAATTTATTTTATATAAAATCTTAAATTCATGGAGGTAAAAGTACTTTATAACTCCATGTTTAAAACTTCATCGATAAAGGTAATTCTATATAATAGTCTGCTTCTCTACGTAAAATCAATGAATGTTTCATTCATATCATCTATATTCCAGACTCCAGAGCTGAATAATTTTAAGTTAAAGAAATCCAAGAATTCTTATACAACTCATCCATTTTGATGTGTTTGCATTCTCTATCAGTAAAAATTAGGCTTCGTTGTAGACATAATAAAAATTTAATGATCATTTAAACTAAAATTATTGTAATTGCGTTGGCGCAGTATATAGATGAATAGCAAAAAAAAAATAAAGTGGTTTTAGAACGGATGCAACACTAAATATAAATTAAAAAGAACTTTAAGAATCATGATTGGATCACAAGCTGGAAGTCATATTTTATTTTGAAGTGAGTCAGGTGATCTCTTCATATAATATACGTGCAATTATTATTTTATTTTTTACTTAAAGAACTACCAAATATATTTTGCTGACATTTTTTTTTATATTTTATGGTATAATTTGAATATTTCCTATAATTTTCGAAGCAATTTGTGAATTTTAAATTCGCTTAAATAATATTTGAAAAAGTAGGTCCTATAGGGTTCAATATATTTCATTTTTTCAACCCGATTTCAATCCAAAACTATTTGGATATTATTATTTATTTACATTCCCATATGTCCCACAGACCGTCTGAAGAACATGCTAACGAACAGACAGACAGACAGACAGACCGAATGAACAAAGTCATAATCACTTTTCAACTATGTTATAAAGCGTTAAAAATATGCTGTGGGAACCGCATAGCATTTTCTGCATTCTCGAATTACTTTATTAATTTCGTAATTTATAATAACTTATTTCAGTTTTGTCTCATGTAATAATACATAAATTCAATATATACTTTAAATTACATTGAATTTGCATTTTATATACAGAAAGGTGTCACTTATGATGTTAATAAATAACATTCCCTATAAACTGTAATAAATTTATTTTTTTGTTGTTGTTTACAGCAATTTATTTCAGTTTCGTCTCTCAAATTACTTTTTAAAATCAAAAATTCAGGTTTCGATAGCGTAAAATAAATCCCACCACACTGTATGGATTTCTATGGCGAAGTATTCGGATTGAATAAATAATATTTTTTAAACTGTCAATTTTGCCGAAAAAAATTAGCAATCATTAGAAATCAAGGACCAAAAAATATACCTACGTATTCAAATGTATTTTGCATTACAATTTATACTTGTAGCCATACCTGTGCCCTTAGCCACAGCTAGGAAAAAATACTTATAATTAGAAATCATTTAGTTAAAAATAATCAGAAATACATATACTAAACACTACGCATTTCTTTTGTGTCAAATGAAAACAGTCGGGACGTTGATAACATTAGCCACGCTAGATATAACACTCAACGTATTTTGGTATTTCAAGTTTTTCACCCATAAGTCCGTCACCTCCTCTATAACTCCATAGTTTAGTTCATCATCTGATGTCAACCTCAAAAACACAAATTCACATTTTTGTTTTGTTTTGTTTTTATAAACTTTATTAATGGCAGTGTTTTTGTATACTTTCCACTACAATGCTTTTAATAATGAAATATGTGTATTATTACCTTTTTTTTTGTATCACAAAAAGCAAAAATGAATGCACTCAATATATAAATGTAATCTGGTTTTTTGCAAATGAAGACCGAAATAACTTAATTTACTACTTCTCTAATTGCAGTTTATTTTTAAGCTTATGGTAAAGTAATTGTATCTGGCATATATCTGTGGTTAATACAGTTCCATCGACATTAAATTTTCATATGTAAGTAATAATAAACATTGATGAGTTTATTTTCTTACTTATGCATTGTTCATAAAAATGTTTATTGCTTCTGGGGAGATTATAGATCGTTATCGAAAAATTATAATGATATTTCTTGCAAAGGAAACATTAACAAGATGTAACAACTAGATTTAGTGATAAAATGTTCAAATTTCACATCTATATGGAATTTATTTTTTTAATCTTTTAATCGCACTATTAGATTATTATGATAATTACGCTTCATTATTAAACATTTTCAATAGCATTTCGACACGATCATGTTCTGAAAAAAAAGTGAGTATGTTTTCTGTTATTCGGTTTTCGTTTATACTCTGTTATTCGTTATTGATTGCAGTGAATCACACACATCTCTCACTTCGCATAATTCGAATGGGAAAATGTGGATATTTGTTGTGTCGAAGGCATAAAATACCAAAGGAAAGGTATCAATATTTTTTCTGTTTCTTCTTTTTAATTCCTTTTACTCATATTACGCCAACAACCCTGCTGAAATAGGACAATATTACACACACTCTGTGAAAAGTTCTGATAAATGTACTTAACTCGTGACGTTCTCGGCCAATCTACAAAATTCGAAAAATTTCTAACATCCGCCAAAAGTCACAAAGTTCATGATATTTTCCAAATTTGTCACCAAGATCAACGATATAATCACCAAGTTCTGTCTTGACCATGGTAATAAACTTGGTTTCAAATAATAGCATTGAATTTTTGTTAGGTATTCATAACAATATGATTTTACTATCGTTACATACTTACATTTCAAACCCGTTATATTACTTTCATAATTTACATAGTATCCCCGCGCCGTAAGATGATTTACATCAAAAATTGACTAAGATTTTTAGGTATTTGCGTAGCTATTTTATGCTGTTATGGATGCTTGAAATGCTCCACAGCATACTACTTCTTACCAAGAAAACATGACCTTTACAGACAGCTATTGTTATTATATTAAGGTCTGGATCACTTTACCTTGACGATAAATTTCTAGAAATATGGTCGTCTTGGCGACCTATGACGAGTTTCAGAACTACTCGAATTTTATAAATTCGTCAAGAATTTTGTAAGTTACGTCGATTCTTCTAGGAATATACCTCTTTTTTAATGGATCGATCTCGGACCTCGTATCCGTAACTAGCGTCAGTTATCCAGAAATTGAAAATAATTATTGTATCCTAAGGATACACTCACAATTCCAAAGGAAACATTGTAACAAAAAATTCACTAAATTCCGTTTCTATTGGTTCTGAAGTTTTGAAGATAAAGCCGTTGAAACGAATTTGCTTAATTAGATGGACGAAGTAACAAAATGGAGCAAGTATTTTTTAAATGAAAATTTTCGAGAACGTCTACATTTAAATACAGCCCAGAATATACTTTAGCCCAAGCCTTAGAATATACTTTAACCCAACCCCAGAATATACTTTAGCCCAGGACCAGAATGTACTTTAGCCCAAAATATACTTTAATAAGGAATAAAATATATTCTACGTGAAAACAATGCATTCCGTTAGCAAGAGAATTAAATATAGTTATACATTAACTAATACTATTCTCTTTACCTGGTATTTAATCATGCATAAAATGTCTAACACGTGCTGCGAAAACCAATTTACTGCAATAAGTAATGTATCCTTTGCGTAATATTTCCCCAACACTGGATAAGTGCTTTCTCCGTTAATATCGTTCCACGATAGTTATTGCATGGGAATCATTTATCGTTTTATTTTTATGGAGTCACGAGATACATCCCAACTTATATTGGAATGTATGATTTTATTTTTCTTCGATATCAAAATAGGTCTCGGTGTATATTATATTATCATTTTACTCGCACTATGGGCGTTATCAATAGTTAGTGGTCATTATATGTAAAGAATACACATATTAAAAGTTGTTGATAACCAGTTTTAATTGTTGGCTGCAAAAGCTTATCAAATTGCGTATTTAGTGTTTTTAAGAGGTAAAGTGGTGTTTTATGTATTGTCACCTTTATTCAAATTTCCAAAATTTTAATTTTTTTGTTGATCTATAAACTCAGACAGATTAAGTAAGACCAAAATCGAGATTCTGATTCGTGTGGAAGAGCTCGTTTATTTTGAAAAGCGGTCTCGAAAATTCGAATTATTTATTTGCATAGTCACACTTGAGAGAACATACATCCAAGGTTCTACTTACTTAGCCAATATAATTACGTACACATGACAAACAAAGTAGGGGAAGAGAGCAGTTTCTTGATAAAATTCGGAGTTTGAATTTAAAATCAACATTTCAATTATTTCAAATTTATAGTTATATGCTTCAAATTGTATATGTAAGCGTAGTTCATAAGAGGTGGGGAAAAAGTTATGCGATTTAGAGAGAAAATTTGTCTGTTCAGAATTTATTCAGTGTGTACTGTTTTAATTTTATTTTGCCAGATTCTTGTGAATAATGGTGATTTTGTCGTATTTAGTTATTAATTAAGTTTATAATTCTCGCCAATTTTATAAATTTTGTATAGACTGAGAATCCCTATCGTATCTTCTGCAGTTTCTTATCATTATAATCATTTTATTATATTGAGTTTAAATATTTCGCTTATATATCTTCCGTTAAGAACCTTTCGATTCCCCTGCTCATGTACAGATTTTATACCCGTGTTGGCACACCCTATAAACTCAGTAAATTTGTTGATCTGAACAGAAACTAGTAGCACTTCCCTCCCCTCCTAACCCCTCTCCTCGGATGATCCATTAAGTATAATAAAGTTCCCCCCACATATATTAAGCTTATAACTACCTAGAGCAGAGATGGGTAAACGTACTGGTAAGGCAAATGCAAAAAATCCGCTCGACCGGCTAAAGACTTTTATTTATTATCCATTCTTCAAAATTAATTAATTTATTTTAATCTTCAACAATCAAAAGAATGATAATTACCTATTAAATTGCTTTTAAATTTACTCAAAATGTTTCAAATGAGGTGTGAGAGGAATGCAACTACGATTGATCTATTTTTTCCCAATCTGTGCGAAACTGTGCTGAGATGATTCTCAAGAGAGAAGACAGATGCTCATCAGTAAGTCTATTTTCAAGATCCCTTTACCTTTAGGGTATATATATGAAATATATGAACACTGTCAAACATTTTAGTCATAATTTATCAAGTTCGGAAATGTTAATTTTGGCATGGCTTTATAAAAATCAAATTTTGCTGTGTTTAAAAATGCCTTTTTCTTTCCTTATATACAATAACGTTTAAGGAAAGTATTGTGACGGGGTCGAAAATTCGAATTCGAATTTTCGACGGGAGAGCACGTTTCAAGCATCCCTGATCACGAATCGAACATTTTTGAAGTGATGTCTATGTGTGTGTGTGAATATGTGTGTGTGTGTGTGTGTGTGTGTGTAAGTCTGTGGAGACGATAACTGACGAACGAAAGGACCGATTCAAACGAAATTTAGTACAAAAATTACAATCCGTAAACACTAGAAGCTTATTGTTTTTATACGCAATCGAATGTTCAGAACCCCCCTAAATTTTCGAGTGAAATTTGGAAAAAATCGTCAAAAAATCAAAACCTCTAATAAAGTTACGAAAATAGGCATTTCTTATGTAATTTTTCATTAGAAAACGATTGACATAAATTTTGGAACGCTAACAGGAACCGTTCTCGAGATATTGCACATTTTTCATAAAACTATCAAAAAGTCATATAAAATAAAAAAATATATTTCCTATTGAGAAACATGTTCACTTTTCATATATAATACCATTCTATAAATTTGGTGACATCATTATTGTGGATCTAGCTCGTTCCATTCATAAAAAAATATACTTTGAGTAATACTTTTGTATTTGAATGTCAATAATCTTTTATATGCTGTGAGAACAACCTATTTTTCCGTCCATAACGCTTGACGAGATTTTGGCGACGAATTTGGTGGAATGTCGCCAACTTGGCGACTTTTTAAATGTTGCTAAATTAACGAAACACTCGCCAAATGGATAAAAATTACTCTAAATCAATGAAAATGACGACTCATTGACGAAAATTCAATATCTTGGAAAGAATATAAATATCTATTTTAAAAATAATCTTTTTTTTTACTTTAAAAGTAGTAAATTCATTGCATTATATAAGGAAAGTCATGTGCTGTCCACATCAGATTTTTCATTTCGAGTTGCACTGTAGCTCAATCAATTCGACATGTAAAGCAGTTTTCACTTTTCGTATACCACATTAAAAGGCATTGGTAAAAATATCCAGGTTCAGCTTAATATTCTTAACATCATGAAAACGTTGTTTAAATTCAGCAAACAGTTTCCGTACTTAGTTTTCAGAACGCAACAAAATGAACGTAATGAAATAAACTTAATATATTTAAATTATTTATCACACGGGCCCTATTGAATACACTGGCAGGCCGTAATTTACCCATCCCTGTCAAATTCTTGCGATCCTGTTGATATGGCATTCGGGGCGCATATAAGAACGCTAGAGGGGTGGTAAGAACGCTAAGACAGGTGCAGAAATGTATTGAGATAGAAAGGAAACATTTATTTTTGTTTTATTATGTGTCGCAAAAGTGAAGGAAATAATTCTACAATCTAAATTCTACAATCTACAATTTATGATTCTACAATAGTTTCACGTGACTGTTTTCACTGCATCAAGGAAAATGACTCGCGGCAAGGATATCACGTGTTGAACCCTTAAGAATTTTTACTAGTACTCTAAAAATAAAAAAATTATTTTCATACATGCATTACTTATTAAGATATTTTTGCTGCAGTACTCTTATGATTAATTCTATTAAAAATTTACCGGTTTTTCTGTAAAATATTTTACTAAATACTATTTTCAAGAATATAAATTATGTCCTTTATCGACAAAAAAAAGTTTCTGTTTCCAAAACTTTTAGTCGCACTAATGGATGTCAAACAAATTAAATATACTTTTATTTAAGTTTCAGAAAGTTACACAAGTTTAATATTTTCTGCAAAATATTGATAGCTTTTCTATGCATTAATTTGAGCACGTAAGAATTTAAACAAAAAAATAAGTTTTACCTTAAACAATTGTTTAGAAGAAATAAAAATATGATCCCGGAACTATATGTTAATTTTATATTATTTTACAATAATAATTTTAAGTTTTAGTTTCACAATAATTGATAATTCGATAAAAAAGTGGCAAAATTAAAAAATATATATATCGTTTTATACACATTGGTGGCGTTACACGAGATTTAAAATGTCAAATTCTGATTAAAATTGCACCGGAGTATAGATAATTTTGAAAACCATGTACTGTTTTAACGATATGCCCGTTTACAACACAAAATATGTAACTTACTGCGTAGTCGTAATACTCCCTAAATAAACGTACCAGGCGTATGCAATCCGAGCACTCGTTTTTGTTATTTCAAGATAAAATATATAGCCCTTGAAACTGGTTGTTACATAATTATTGCTGAGATTATAAATTATAAAATTAGTATATTTTATGCTGCTTTCACAACACCTAGAGATAAGGTAAAAGCGTATATATATATATATATATATATATATATATATATATATATATATATATATATATATATATATATATAATAAAGTTTGAAAGTCCAAAGAAAGAATGGTAAGAAGCTTTAACTCGATAAACCTAACTTTCTAACACGCTTAAAAAATAAAAGAGTACATCAGCAAATCTTCAATCAAATGAATAAAAATCCAAATTTCGAATCATCAAGTTAAAGAAAATTATCAAAAATCAATGGTATGTAATCAATAAAAGAAAAACATATAAAATCCAATCATTAATGCTATACACGTAGACAAGGTCTAGGCCTAAATCATGGATTTCTTCACTTCTCCAAACGCTTCCCCAGGTCCAAATGTTTTGTAGAAGCAAACACAAAAAATGTATGTTTCTGAAGAAATAGATTATATCAGTAAATTATTTCTACTTGGACAACATACATAAAGAAGAAAAAAAAAGAAAACAATAATCCCTGGAATATAACACAACAAATGCACGAACCTGTCGAACCCGGGAACACAGAATGAAGAGACAAGTGTTGCCATTCTCAAAGGAAAAATATATGATCTACTGTTGTCATTCGTAAGAAATAAATAACAGTAATGCGAAAAGGCATGAATAAGTGATAATATGCAATCAGAGCAACAAAAATGAGGGGCTAATAATAGAAAGGTAATGTTGAGGTGGATGTAAAAATAAAATATTATTAAAGAGTATGGAGAAGTCAGGCTAATATAAAAATCTTTGAATAGAAATCATTAAAAACCAGCTAATCTAAATTTTTTAACTATACCATTTACAAAATAAGAGGGATATTTATATAAATTGCTGGTAATTATTAGATTATTAATATGTATAGCATGAAATTTTTTATCAGATAATCTATAAATTCTAAAAAGCTGATTCATTATAATATTTCTAAACAATAGAATCGAGTTGCAGGAATTAAATGGTAAGATTTAATTAATGTTAAAATTAATGTCTTTTTTATCATATAAATTAGTAACAATTCTATTACAAGGATCAATAATAAGATTTAAATCCAAAAAATTAATATTTTTACTAATAGTAGCTTCATTAGGAATTAATTCCAAATTGTCTGGATAGAAATCTATACCTATGACACATTTTTCATTACATACTTCGCAAATCAGATCATCAACATATCTGCATAATGTATATTCTATTGATGTAAAAGACTGGGCGTAAAACATTTGCAAAGAAGAGCATTGTAAAGGACCAATGACAACACAAGAGAGGAGAGGGAAAAAGACTTTTATTGGAATTACAAGTTTTCAAAGTGCCCACCTTCGCAGACGATAATTCATTGTATGCTGGAGATTGTTGACAACAACGACGAACGTAAAATCGCAGGAGGAGCTGTATAACTTCACGTTTCATGGCATCTTTCAATTCTGACTAATCTCGTTGATTTGATGTGTACAGCTTGGAATTCAGATAACCCCAGAGCCAGAAATCCATCGGAGTGAGGTCGTGGGATCGCGGTGGCCTTGAAACTGCAAAGTTACGGGAGATGACTCTATCACCAAAGTTCTGTTGCAGCACTTGTCGTACACATGTAGGGACGTGTGGAGGAGCACCATCTTGTATCCATACAATATCATTAACGACATTTCGCTGCTGCCATTCTGGAATTGCGTAATTCTGCAGCATTGTTTTATTCCGAGGACAAGTGACGGAGCACGTTTGCATACCATTGGAAGTAACCTCTTCGAAGACGTACGGACCGAGAACGAAAGTGCTTGCGATGCCGCATCACACAGTCACTTTAGTTTCGTGTAAATGCAATGGTGCCACATCGTGAGGATTTTAGTCATCTCAGTGAACGCAGTTCTTGGAGTTTACGTTCCCAGTTAAGGAGAAATGTGCCTCATCCGTCCATAATATCCGCAGCGGCCACCTGTTATCCTCATCATATCTGATGAGCAAAATATTCGCAAAGTCGACACGCTGTTGCTCGTCTCCAATTTGCAACATCTGACTAACTGGAATCGATAAGGAAACATCCTCAGAACAGAGCGCAGAAGCTTGAGGACTGTGGTTTTCTGTACATCCAAATTGCGGGCAACACTTCTTGCAGTACGCAATTGACCTGCAGTAATCGTATTATGCACTTCCGCAACAACTTCAACAGGAACAGATGGTCGTCCGGATCGAGATCAATCCCATGTGCATCCAGTTTCTTCAAATTTTTTTACCAAATCGCGTGTAGTTCGTACAGAACATGGGCCTCGTCTTAGCTTATGATTTCGCCGATAAACTCGCACTGCTTTGGTAGCATTTTCCCCGTTCAGATAAAACAACTTGATCAATTCACCTAGTTGTTTCCCTGTAAGTGTTTCCCTTGTTGGCACGTTGGAACACCTGATTGAAGAAACAATCTTCCCGCACTGCGTATTAAAGGTTTCCCTACAAGTAATGTTTTGCACATTGTGTTCTGTGATTGGTGCTTCTACTGTCTTTCCCTGTGAATAATGAAAAATGCGTAAAAGCACCTCCTCTCTGTGTTGTCATTGGTCCTTTATACTGCTCTTCTTTTCAAATGTTTTATGCCGCCAATGTTCGTCATACGTGTATCGTTCCAACGCCATTTATGGTTTTTCAATGCGCTGTTCAATTTGCGCTGGAAAAAAAAAAGTGGGTGTTGCCACTCGAAAACTTCGAAATTTTTTCACTGTAACCGTAACCGTGAGAGCTCTATTGCTTGAAATCATCATAATCTCGAGTGCATATCTTCAAATGACAATATCTGAAATTTCCTTTCGATTGGTTGAGCGGATAGACCGCTAGGGGTTCATATATCCTAGAAGTTTTTTTATGACCACCCTGTATATATATATATATATATATATATATATATATATATATATATATATATATATATATATATATATATATATATATATATTTAGAAATGTTGTCATCAATCACCTCAAGAGAAATCAACGTATTAATACTTTCAAGACTGATTGTATCATTCATAACAGAAATATCATGGAAGAAGCAATAAAAAGAAATTATCCCGAAAGCTTCCTGAAATATTATTATAATTCAATTTTCAATACAGAAAAAGAAAAAATGCATATTTTAGAGATATAGCGGATATTTGCAGTAACACTTTATGTTCTTAGTGGGACCATTGCGCATGTGTGGACAGCGCACCCTGGCGCACGTTGTTAACAGATTTCTGATTTAAGCGTCAGCATGCACTTCATATGGATTACATTCCATCCCTTTCTCTTGCAATGGTCGCTTCTAAAGTCTTGCAATGGTCGCTTCTAGTCTTAAGGTCGTTTCTGGTCTTGTGGTCGCTTCTAGATGGTTTGCTTCGCATTTTTTCGGTGTTTTTGACTTCACACATATCCGGAAGATAGGCCACTGCATGGCATTGGTTCCGGGAGCGTTGCCCGGGCTAAAAAGCACGCTTCAAACCGGGAAAGAAGTGTCGCAATCCACTTCTGCCATTTATGCTATGCAATTGGTCGTTTCCCTCTTTTATTTGAATCTTATATGATACTTTTTGTGCATGTGCTGCTTTGCGCCAACACTTGAAGTATAAGAATTTCCGTTGTATAAAAGTTTTCACTTCGTTTTATATGATATATATATATATATATATATATATATATATATATATATATATATATATATATATTAAAAAGTTGGCAACATCACCGAAGCTGTTTGACAAATTTCGTGTTTTTCGAGGTTCTGTGTCATGTACCGCAAAATTTATATTATATAAGAATATAAAATTTGGTACATTTGTAGAGTTATATTAGGGGAAAACATTGGCATCTAGGCATCTAGTACGAATTAAAATAGTACTATTGAGTATGGATTAGAGTATTGTAATAGTACGAATTAAAAAAAAAGCCCAAATCGTATCGCTAGGGGACATGAGATATATTTGCAGTGAATTTTGTCTTTGCTCGAAGCTTCGGCACAGATGCATAGAGAAACAGATTATTTTATTGTATAAACTTCTCCATTTATGTGCGCACACTGACATCACTCTCGAAAATGTTCTATTCGAGTTCCGGGATGTTTTATACGTACTCTTCCGTCGAAAACTCAAATTCGAATTTTCAGTACCTATATATTACATATATAACATACTATATATAACACATGCATTTTGAAAAAAATTGATCATGCACATTGAATCGGAGGTTGGTGAACCCAGTGAGCAAAGGTGTAGCTTCTCCTCTTACACAAAATAAATCCTTCCTTTTTTTAGTTTTAGAGAGAGTAGATTATAAGTATTGTTCAAATTACTGTAAAATGTGACTCTAAATGTAACAACTTTTTATTATAAGCAGGATAAAGAATGCAACTAAAGACATCAATTGTTTTAGGAGGGAAAAAGTATCAATCTTCATCGAGATAATGAGACAACCGTTACACTAAAAAAAAGGCACAACAAACGTGCGTTTAATAAAGGAACATAGTGTAGCCAAACAGAAAGTGATAGGAATTAAATTAAAATAACAATTTTGAACGATTTTCTTTATTTCAATACTTCTAAAACATATAGGTTAAAATTAATTGTTTTTGGATTGGTAACACTTCATTACCTCAGTTAGAAAAGCATTTTCTGGTGACAGACATTTTCCAGCTTTTGCTCTATGTCATTTCTCCTGACGGAAGAGGATCTTTTTGCCTCCTAAACCGATTGAAACCTGTACACACTTATTTTATATTGTTTTATCGACGATGAGATTTGTTTACAGTACTAAGTGTTGTCATAATATAATGTATCTAAGAATTAAACTTATACGAAATACATTTTAAGAATAACAAAATACGGTGATCAATTATTTAAGTATGTGAAAAGTTTTAGCGCTAGAAAATAAAGCAACACAAATTTGAAGTGCAGTGCAAATATAAAACTTCACTATGTTATAAAACTCTCATGAAGTATCGGTAAAAAGCATACTGTATACTTTATGATAAGAGCATTTTTTTGGTTTTTAAAATAGAAGTTTGTGGAAAAGATAGGAAAATGGTATTAGATTTCTTATTACTTGGTGAAATATTACATTTTGAAAAATAAGAGAATACATATATAATTTACAACAAAATAAAGGTAATCTACATTTTTTTCATTCTGAAGCCATTGTTATATTATGGAAATATTTTCGATTGTTCTAAATGAAGTATTTTCTGGACGAGAATTTATTCAGTTTTTAATAACTGATCGGAATGTATTAGTGTTCCTAGTATATGCATTCAATTTTCCAATAATGGAAAGTCCATGTATCTCTGCAAGGAAAAGCCCATGAGTATGTATGTTACGCCAATCTATAGTAAAAAAACACGTCGAATCGAATAAAAATGACTGCAACAATCCATGTTCGAGAATAAAAGAAAAAAAAGGCCAAACTAGGCAGCAAAGCGAGATAGACGATAAATGCAAAGTTGACCTTTTCTGGACAAGCGAATGAAATTTTCTAAACACGTTTAGATAGCTGACATATATGTTGTATAATACGTTTAAAATTAAATAGTTGCCTTCTGCGAATCAAAATAAACTCAGGTTTGTAAATATTGCAACACCATGGAGGGATCACACGACTGAGCTGAAGCATACAGCAAATGCAAATTGGTGTGTGCTATGGAAATGATTAGAATTTCGGATTCATCGCGCATGCGTGGGCTGAGCAGTGTCGTCTGAACTGCAGTTTTTGCCATATAAATAGAGAGCTGTAGCGGAACGTCGAAAATAATCTATGGCTTTCTGCCAGTGGTAAAAGTTTCATGAGAAGTGACTATGCCTCTATGACGACAGGTGGTACCATATGATTAAGTTACGGAGTTTGAACGGGGACGAATGGTCGGCATTCATAAAGGAGGTTTCATCGTGCAATAGCAGCTCTTATGGAGTGTAGTGCCACGACAGTGATACGAGTGTGGAAGCAGTGGATTGAAGAGAACCGTCGAGTCGCAAATCCGGCAGTGGACAATGGAACGTTACATCAGCTCGGGATGATAGATGCGCATGGTAATCATGGGCCGTACAGCTTCCTCTCAACAGTTCCAAACAGGACAAAACCATCGACGTCTGTGCCTAAAACAGGCTCATCTACATAAACACTGGGGTGCCGATTGACAATTGGTCCTCTTTTCTGATGAATCCCGCTTTAATTTGGGGTACAGTGATAGCCACATTCAAGTTAGACGCTATAGCTGAAAGCGCCACCTTCCGGAGTGCGTTATTTAATGTCATACTGGACAAACGCAAAGCGTGATGGTCTGGGACGCCATTCAGCATCTTGGACGATCTCAGCTGCTAAGAATTGCGGGTAAACTCAACAGCTATAGGTACATTATAGACGTTCTGGAGCCTGAAGTCGTACACTTCCTTCAATGCATTCCTGGATCTATATTTCAAGAGGACAATACCCCTCAACATGTTGTTATGAATGTCCAAGACTTCTTTTCAACACAACATATACAGTTTGTTCCTTGGCCTGCCTATTCACTGGATATGTCGCCTATTGAACATGTCTAAGATTTTGTCAGTCGACGTCTAGCTCGCGACGATCGTCCCGTAGCTAATACAGTTGGACTTTGGGTTCCGATAGAAGCAGTCTAGAATTCTCTTCCTCAGGTACAAATTCAAAATCTGTTTGATTCTGTCTGGCAAGTAGCCAGGGAAGGAGCTCAAGGGGCTGAAGCCCCCCCCCCCCGAAATCTAAAAGAAAAAAAAAGAAATCTCTAGTCACGAATGAAACTTGACGTTCATCTCTGTGTCAATTAAATATGCCATTACTTGAAATATGCCATGACTTGTTTTTCAACATGCTGCCTGTAGGCAGTTTATAGTTATTGCGTTCGCATTTTAGCAGCAGTGGAATCGCCGTAATTATAATACTATCGTCCCCTAAAGTTCGTCTTAGTTTACAATCGCCGCTAAGAGAGGTGTATACTTGAAACTTGATAAGTTTTTTTTACTCCTCACTAGCGCAGACTTCGTGGGGGGCTACGCTCCGGGGCTCGAGCCCCCACGGCCCACGCAGAACCGAATTGCAGATGAATGGCATTTTGTTTTGTTTTGTCACAGACGGGTCTTGAGAGTTGGTCCCGCGGGTCCACATGCAGATTTTGAAAACCCGGCGCTTATATTACCCCCAGTGTTTCGTGCTATTTTGAAATGTTTCTAGGATCTCACTTCTATATAATAAAAGGCAATGTCTGTCTGTGTATCTGTGTGTGTGCCATATACACTATAGGCTCAGCGACCGCGCGTCGCAGAGCTACACAATTTGGCAATCGGAAATTCCCCGGGGTTATTTTATTAATGGTTTTGATTTTTTGATGATTTTTTTCAAAATTCCATTCGAAAATTTAGGGGGTTCTGAGCATTCGATTACGTTTAAAGACAACAGGCTTCCAGTATTCATGGATTGTGATTTTTGTACCAAATTTCATTCGAATCGCTCCATTCGTTCGTGAGATATCGTCTCCAGAGACTCACTGACACACATACACATACACATACTTTCACATACAGACATCACCTCAAAAATGTTTGATTCGTGATCAGGGATGCTTGATAGTGCTCTTCCGTCGAAAACTCGAATTCGAATTTTCGACCCCGTCACAATAATTTCCTTATGCATCATGTATATAAGGAAATAAAAAAATCTGATGTGGACAGCACATGACTTTCCCTGCAGACTTATATTAACGTTCTCTTTATTTTAATTAAATTTATGTCACTTTTAATTCAATTTTCGTTCTCATTCGATAACCGGGCTTATTTTCAAAGGTGGCGTAGGGAAAGTACGAAAAACTAAAATATCTCGAGAACGGCTAGTCCTAGTGTAATGGGGTTGGTCTTATTCTTTTCGTCGTTAAAAATTACGTATTAAACAAGCATTTAATGGATATATTTGAGTATACCCAGTTCTTTTGTTCAGATTTTGACGATTTTTGAGTGCCATTTTGCAAGAAAAGGCAGGTTATTTTTTCCGAATCGTACCGAAATCAAATCAGCACCAGGGTAACCCAGAAGTGACTCATCTACCGAATTTTGTGAATTTCGGTCCCGTAGTTTTTCAGTTAGAGTGGATACAAACTTTTGCGGGCCATTTCGCAATAAAAGGCGGGTTCTTTAATTCCAAATCGTACCCAAAACTAATCAGCACCAGATTCGCCCACAAGTGACTTACCTACCAAATTGTGTAAAATTCGGTTCATTAGTTTTTTACTTAGAGTGGATACAAAATCTGCACAGACAGACAGACAGACACACAGACAGACAGACACACAGATACACAGACAGACAGACACACACACAGACGTCAGGCTAAAAATGGTTTTTTCGTATTCTAGAGGTCTTGAAACGTGTAGATCCGTCGAAAACTCGAGTTGCGATTTTCGGCATGATTCCAATACTTTCCCTATACATTACCATGTATTGCAGGGAAAGTAAAAACAACGGCAAGTTGGCGCGAGGGCGGGGGCAGGGAGGTCACCCCTCGGCATTAATTGAAAAAGTTGACTCTAGAAAGGTAAAGGACAATTACGGTTTCAAGCGTAAGGTTCAGCCCCCCCCCCCTCCCAAAATGAAATCCTGGTTACGGGCCTGGATTCGATGCTACGTAGTATAGAAATACTCATTGCATCGCGGGGTGGCTTTACCAAATACTGCTTTTTAACATGTAATATTGTTTTTTTTTTGTTTTGTAAATTCAATCGTTTATTTGTTTTAATACAGGTCGTTTGTGGAATACATTTCATTCAATTATGATGATTCTTTCATGGTGTTGCAATTTTTAGAAACATGAGTATATATCATATTATTTTCATGACTCAGGATATGCATAGTTTTTCCGCCATCTTGCAAAATCGTAAAGCATATTGTAATAAGTAGGAATTGACAGTAAAACTGTTAGAGAAGGCATATATTTGACGCAATGTGATTACTGGCAAATTATATTTTTATGCTAGCTTGCTGAAGTAAATTATAATTCTCTAAACAGGAATCTAATGTAGAGCCTGTTCAAAATGCTCTCCTTCAGGAGTAATTTATATTTGGATTCAAAAAAGAATATTCCGCGGCCCATTATACTGCAAGTATTATCACCGTGTTACACGCAGTAATGATACGATTTTATGACAGAAATCCATTTCTTTCCTACACGTTTCATTCGCTATTTGTGTCTATTTCTAATTCGATAATTCTTTGCAACTTTGTCATTAGCTTTTTTAGTTTATTTCGCTTCGTTGCCGAGATTGTTATCGCAATATTTTAAATCCTCCGTTAGGTGTGCTGCTATATCCTTTATTTGATCTGGCCGAGGTCACTTCACTACAGAGAAATTTAACGAGTGCTCTAATGCACCTCTCCTTTGAAAGTTATTGGCGTTCTTAAGAACTTTCCTTGAAATCCAGTATTTCATGTTATTAAAAATCAGCAATTCCTAATCCTTTCTTGACTCTCGAATCAAATTTTCTATACACATTCAGGTAGCAAACATATATGTTGTACGTTTATTATTAAAGGATTTCTGCTTGGGAATCAAAATATATAATATCCTTTTCGTGTCCCAGGACATGGTAAGTCCTTCCACCATCTTGGATGATGACTCTTGTAATGACGAACATATAATAGGTCGAAATAGTGATTTTTAAAGTTCTTTTTAATTCATATTTAGTGTTGTATCCGTCCTAAAACCGCTTTATGTTTAGTTAAATTATGTGCATCTACATACTGAAATAACGCAATTACAATATATCTGAGTTTAAATGATCACCAAACTTTGATTATTTCTACAACGAAGCCTTTTTTTCCCTTATGGAGAATGTAAACATCAAAAGATGTAGAATTAGTTGTATACAAATTGCTTCATTTCTTTAATGCAAAATTTAGCTCATGGAGTCTGCAACATAGCTGATATGAATGATACGTTCATTGATTTTACACAGAGATGCAAACGATTTTTTCGATGAAGTTTTAAGGATAAAGTTAAATTACTTGTACTTTCATGTTTTTACGTTTTTAAATAAAATAAATTATTATAGTATTGCGATGAATGAAATGAATGGAAAAAAGTTTACGAATGAAATGCTGCTTTTATATTGTGAGCCAGGCAATTTATATTTCGATGGCGTCATTTGAATAAAGTTTATTTGTTTTCGATGAAGTTTTCAAATATAATAAATTATTGTAGTATTATGATAATTTTAAAAATATTACCGAGGAATGTATCGTATTTTAGAGATGTTTAAACCAGGCAATTTATATTGCTATGCCGGCATTTTAATAAAGTTCATTTTTTTCGATGACGTTTAAAATTTTCAAATATAATAAATTAATGTAGTATTGTGTTAATTTTAAAAATATTACCGAGGAATGTATATCATTTTAGAGATGTTTAAATAAAATTGCATTGAAGTTGGAATGTGTTTCATAATTAATGCTTTATGCATGATTGATATTTCTTGTTTTATATAGATAACTAGGATCGCCCTCATGTTAATTTTGTGACAGGGCTTTTCATCTTAAATCTGCTACTGGGATGATTCTGTAAAATTTCACTTTTCTTCTTATACGCTCAATCAAACAAATCAATCTTACTATTGTATCAATGTAATAACGATTAAAATATATATTACGCAAAACTTGGCCCCTTTATGCATTATTCAGAATATTTATTCTCTCTATGCAACAGGCTGTTGTAAAATTTAGTCATAAACAAAATCGCTACATGTCTACATTTGTTTGATTACTAAAGAACTCATCAGAAAATTCGTATGAAAATTCATGTGCGGAACTTCATAAATTGAACGGAATTACTTTTCCGTGGATACACTTTGAATGGCAATGTATGTCCTCTAATAAAATAGGAGGCCAAACATTGTACTTTTGTAGAAGAGGCCATGTATTTTACTTTTGTATAGAAACCTATACATGGGTCTCCATGAATTTGCTTCCTATAAGTAATTAAACGAATAGAAAATCCTCACAATTACGTTCAATTATAGAAAATTGGCATTATTTAGAAAATACCTACACGATTTAATTGTTCCCTGCTACTCAAACAGCTGCTACAAACTTTTTGGGTCAGTTGAATGGTCTGGGTTTGCAACACGATTTAATTATGAATAGCTGAGACATGAATAATTGTATATATGGCCACGCCCACTCCCCCCTCTCCCATTTTTAGCATTTAGAGTTTTCTTAAGGATTTGAAGTAGTATTTATTAGCAATAAATATGAAACAAGGGGAAGAGGAGATATACTTTTAAGCACGTGGTCTTATTCCATATCATTATTTTGCATGTACTAAAATAACTAAGGAGAATACGGACATTATGATAACTTTTAGGTGGGGATTTCATATTTGCAATTCAACCATTTGTAGTACAGTCAAAATTTCATTTTTTTAAATTTATATCCCGATAGACCATAGTAAATTATTTCGATGGCAGTCTTTGGTCAGCTCTTGGTTAAGTCCAAAATGGATAACATTATTCCTTAAGGAGTACTCAATTGAAAAAAATGAAACTTTTGTGTACTCTTCATATACGCCGATAATATTTTAAAAGTTTATTTTATATAAGAATGTATTTCAATCTGATTGATTACTCCGCTGCGTGGATCGGCAAAAAATTCCAGAAAGCTTGTGCCAAAACGTGTCACAGCAAATTTAAATAGTAAATACAGATTCTAGACAACGTGGAGAAACATATTGTCTTCAAATATTGCATAACAACAAACTGAACTACAGTCAACAAACCTTTTGCTAATGTTAATTTAGAGCAATTCACCGCAACTTCGCTATAATGTACTGACCTTCAAATACACTCGGTTGCAATATATATATATATATATATATATATATATATATATAATATTAAACTACAGCCATGAAACTCGACATGCAAATGATTAAATTCTCAGCTCTAATGGTATGACAGGGCTGTACTCATGCTATACGCAAGACGACGTGCTTCATTTAACGACGTAGAACGACGTGCTTCATATAAAACCACCGATGTTCTCTCTCATTGGAAATTGGAACTGAACTTTTTTATCTTTCTACAGTAAATTGTGTACAAATATGCCTTTGAGGCGTACTCAACGGTGTTACGAACAGCTGCCGAATTTAGCTAGAGGTCGTATCATAGGCCAAATAGAAACTGGTTGTTCCATTAGACGTTATCTCAGTTGTTCCATCAGTCGTTATCTTGGTCGGTGCGATATGGTATTGGTGTTGGCAGTAATGGATCACAGAAGGCACATGTATGCGTCGCAGAGACTCAGGACTCCCTAGACTGAGATAGAGGGGATCGTACCACCCTCCATGCATCATGTATCAAGGCATACTATTGGGACACAATTGGCAGAAGGTAGGATTAGGTGTCGATGTCCATTAAAGCACCTACCAGTGACTCCTCAACATAGGTAGAGTCGTCTAGATTGGTTCTGTCAGAATCATTCAAACTTTCAGATATATTTACAATATACTTTTATTTTATTTTATTTTCACCAGATTGTGATACCCCAGTTTTGCTTCTGTCTACCTTTGAAACAGCAATTAACTCTTTTTGAATATTCTTTCTAGTTTTAATTGAAACGATTTTTTTTATTTAGTTTTTTTATCTTCTTTCTGCATGGCGACTTCTTCTAGAGTGTTCTTAATTGGTGTATCAGTTGGTATTTTTGATGATCATTCGCATCTTATGCTTATTGACTAATGTGAAAAACGTTAAATAGAGAATTTTTTGAGGTAATTGAAATTCTGGCAGGTGCTTTTGGTGCGATAATTGTCTTGAAATTGCTTGTTTGCTGCTTAACATGCTTGGCAGGCACAGAAGCGGAAACAATATAACGATTTAAAAGGTGTTGAATCTGGCTGAATAAGCAAAATTTTAGGATTCCGCATTCTTAAAATAAATTTATTATTTTTAAAATAAATGTATGCTTATAACAGAATTATACTAATTAAATTCTTTTAAATTATTTTATTACTGATAACTAATCAATGTTTCTTTCGTATTATAATTTTTTTCCTCTTCAGACTGAATGGGTTTTTCATGTTAGTACTGTCATATCTAAATACAGTTTCTGACGAATATATTATACTTGCGCATTTCTATACATTTTCCAGGATCTGACCATAGCTCCAAGATTTAAAAAAAGTTCTAATTATTATTTTGTAAGATAGTTGGTTTCACTCACTCTATACTGGTTCAATCCAATGTAGAATAAGATAGAACTAGAAAAATATTAAAATATTATTTTTTTAACATTGTGTTTGATTTGTTTTAAATTTAAAATATTATATGTAAGGTATCATGTTATCAAATATTTAACACCTATTTTGTTATACTTAATTAGTTCATTAGTTTCACTTTCATTTGCAATATTTGAAATTTTGTGTTATAAGACTTCAAGTGTGTAAACTAGAACATAAGTCATACATAATTTTATTCATTAGAACCAAAGAATTTCTCGATATTTACTAAGGAAAACTGATGCCCAACTTATAGAAGACTGTGATGAGGACTTGTTGTCCATTGTACCCCATGTGGAAGTTCAACAACAAATACACATGAAATAAACAAATTTGAAATGTATTGAATGTAGTGAGATGTGATATAAGAAGGAAAACACTACGCATTTATAGTATACTCAGACACTTCTTCCAAATAATAATTCTTAAATGAAGGAAAGAAAATCTGCATATCAGATTTTTTTTTACTTTCACCATCTATGAGCCACTTATAACTGTAAAAGGGTTTTATATTGAATTGAGAACATATATCCTAGATATAGTACATCAAGACCGTTCTGCCATCTATGTGTCAAAATATGAAGTATTGTGATCATAGGTAAGAAAAATTAAAATGGGGTGGTCAACTGTGCCATTTTCTCCCCTGAGTTAGAAACTCAGATTCCATTAATGCTTCTATTAACTTCTTGCATTAACTTAAAAGCATGTGAAATTGTATTCATCAGCAGCTCCCTGCCAAAAGAAGACGAAGGGAGGATGGTATTGGAAAGTTTGACTAGTCATCTCTCTCTAAAATAATCATGATTGCAAATAGAATGTGTGTCTTGTGTTTTGCTTCATCGAAACATTATGATGTGACAAACATTTGCAATACTCCATTTTATTGCAATATATATATATATATATATATCGAAGAAAAATCATGAGAATCAACCCTTTCTACAAACCTTTCTCTCGGCATACGAAACTGGCTACTTTTCAAATTCCCAGTGAGTATCAAAAGCTTTCGGAGTAAAATATTTTTGTAACACATCCCACGTCCAAGGATCCAGATAAAATAACATTTTAAGGCAGGGAGGACTTTTTCGTGAAGTGAGGTTAAGTATAACGAATTACTGCTGTGGTATCTTTAAATATCTATTCAATGCTGTAAAAACAGTTTAATGTATGGACAACTTTGACATCATTGCTGTATTCGGTATTTCTAGACTACAAAGTAGTAACATTTTATCATAAAATTTTCTCCTGGATTTTGAGATAAAATTTAAGACTACTTTCAAAATTTTACATATAGTTGAGCAAAGAATAAGATTATGCAATTAACGTTAGTTGTTTAGTTTGATTTTAAACAACTTTTCGTTACTAAATTCCTTTCAGTTTTAATGCAATTGTCTCAACTTTGTTTTTTCTAAGCAGCAGGGTATCTAAATTTTGAACGTCATTTGTTTATTTTAGATTGAGTTTAAACAACGTTTTATCATCAAAATCCTTTCATTTTTACTGTAAAATCTTCCTCTGTAAATTCCAAGCAGCAAGTACTGTAAATTTCAAACGCTGCTTAAATTATTATAAGTTATTAGCAATACAGCAAACTGACGTTTTATTTCAAGACCACAGTTTTTGCTATTTTGAAAATGATTACTAAGAGGAAAACAACTGTATGAAAGAGAATACAAATTCTTAATAGCTCCATTGAAAATGAAGTGTACACACAATTTGCCACCACATGGAATCTTCTTCATAAATGTATTACTTTATTTTGTAATCTCTGTCTTATGAGAAGAAATGAAAATATAAATAAAACATATTTTGGCTATAAATATATATTTTAAAATTAGATAAGGATGTCAGATTATAACGTCTATTAAAACTTGTAAAATATCATGACTAATATTTCAGCGCATCGTGTGCTTGATCAGGCACTATCTTATCATAATTTAAATTTAGCCTTTTGGATTTTACAGAGCTAAGCTATGCTGCTGAAAGGTTGCCCAATATTTTATTCCTCGGATAATTTTGACTACACTAACTCGGACTACAGTTTTTGCTTTTTTGAAAATAACAGCTAAAGAAAGCAACTGTACGAAATAGTTATGCAAAATAGAATACAAATTCATAATAGTTCTATCGAAAATGACTTGCCACCACATGGAGTTATGCAAAATAGAATACAAATTCATAATAGTTCTATCGAAAATAACTTGCCACCACATGGAGTTATGCAAAATTGAATACAAATTCATAATAGTTCTATCGAAAATGACTTGCCACCATATGGAGTTATGCAAAATAGAATACAAATTCATAATAGTTCTATCGAAAATGACTTGCCACCACATGGAGTTATGCAAAATAGAATACAAATTCATAATAGTTCTATCGAACATGACTTGCCACCACATGGAGTTATGCAAAATAGAATACAAATTCATAATTGTTCTATCGAAAACGACTTGCCACCACATGGAGTCTCCTTCGTAAATTCCTTGCTTCATTTTGTTATCTCTGTCTTATGAGAAAAAATTAAAATAAAATATAAATAAAATATATTTTGGCTTTTAATAGACATTTTACAATTAAATTAGGAAGCCCGATTTTAACGTCCTTTAAAACTCGTAAAATATCATTAACTAATATTTAAGAGCATGTTGTGCTTGATCTGTTCTGTTTCTGGTGATAACTTCAACCTGATAACTTATCAGGCGCTACATTATCATCTGTTAGCCTTTCGGATTTCACGCAACTAAGCTATGTTGCTGATAAGCTATGATGCTCAATATTTTATTCCTCAGATCATTAGTATCCAAGTCAAGAGGATACACGTTTTGCATGCTTCATAGTCATATACAATATCAGAGAATTCATATTAAAATGGTCGTTGTTTGTATATAATATTTCTAAACGCATGTAATAACAAAATATTTATAAAGGATCCTTCATGTGGGAGCAAGTGTACACTTATTTTCAATAGAACTGTTAAGAATGCTTATACTATTTTGAGCATTTATTTCGTGCAGACATGCGAATTTTTATAAAAACTGGAAGTGACATAGGAGGGTAGTAACCCCAACTAACCCCTCCAAATTGTGATGCTGAGATCATATCCGTCATTATCTAAGGCGTACCCGTAGCCAATCCTTCGAAATAGATGTTGCAATATAAATAAATGTATATAATCAGAAGTGGAAATTCTTTATGACACTCCAACTCCCACTGAAATTTAATACTGAATCCATATCACTCATCATCTAAGTTCTATCTATAACCAATGCTGAGATATCTATCTTAAATGTAAATCGGTGTACATTTCTTAATCGGAAATAAAGTATCTTTTACCAGCAATGGAAATACTTAGTGAGATTCTTACTCTCAATAGAATTAAATACGAAGTTCCAAGACTTTTTCTTTTCGGGGCACCTGTGAGAAAACTCACGTAATTTAAATACGACGTCCATACCAGTCAGCATCTAATCTATATTTATAGCCGATTCTGAGAATAGATGCTTCAAAGAAAATGGAAATATTTTAATCGGAAATGAGACAGAACCGGACGTGGAAATTTTTAGTAAACCCCCTACTTACTCCCATCTGAAATTTAACTCTAAATCCGTATTAGACGGAATAGCGTCTCTTAAACTGGAAATCAAAATAATTATGAGACCCTTACTCCCAATAGAATTAAATGCTAAATTCATCCCAATCAGAATTTAATGCTGGAAGTTTACCCTCTGGAATTTATAGTTGAATCCGTAGTAGTCACCATCTAAGCTCTATTTTTAGCTGATCCTATAAACTAGATGGTTCAAGGAAATTTTTTAAATCAGCACTAGAAAAAATCTGGAAGTGAAAATAATTAGTGAATTCCCCTTGTTCAATAATGATAAATCCATATAATATATATAAGGTTTTTCTATAGAAAAGATTCTGGAAATTAGATGTTGCAAGTTAAATGCAAATTTTTAAAGCGAAAGTGACATCTCCAGAACCGGAAATTGAAATTATTAGTAAGCCATGCAACCCACTCCGAAATGTATAGCTGAATTCATATTATTTATTATCTACACTCCACTTACAGCTAATCCTTAGAAATATATGACTTACGGGTTCTTTTAGAAGCAGAAGTGGAAAAAGCACTGGAAACAGAAATTCTTAGTGAACCACCATAGGTACTCCAGAATTTGATTTTGAAGCTATATCAGTTATCATCTAACATAACTTTATAGCCAAAATTCAAAATAGATGTTTAAAAAAATAAAAATTTTTAATCGGAAAATGGAAAATAACTGAGAATGGAAATCCTAGTGAAATCTTAAATCTCCTTTAAATATTTTTGAATTCATATTATATATTAATTAAATTCATATGTTGAATTTATATCGTTAATATTGAATTCTATTATATATTCATATCTTAATGTATTTTCCATGAATAATTTAAATGAAAACGAATTGTTGTCATCTTTTATAAATAGTAATGGTGATTAAAACATGACCTTATTAAATGATGTTCATCATCTCTTTCAAGGATTTCTGTTTCTGCTTTACTCTTCAGAATTTATTCCAAACACCTACCTTGGTATATTTAATGATGCTGTCGAATTCCCTCACAGAATATTTCCTTTCAACGAAGTTTTGATTTCATTCTCTAACATCTATTTCTACTTTGAACACTACTCATATTTTTAACAGCACTAAGCATCAATATTAGTGGCAGTATTTTTTCATGCCGCCACTATAGATTCTACTTTATCAACATCGTAAAAATATCTCAAAAACCGTAAAATCGTATAAAATGAAATTGGAATAATGTTATTTCGGCCTCAGTATTTATACGAAATAAAATAAAATTGTAAACTAAATAACACTGGACTACACATTTTAACCTTTGTGTGCATCTGTGATTCCATCAATTTAGCGTTATGTAGTTTGCTGCGCTGCAGATGAAAATGGTCTTGCAAAACACCAGGATAGCTCTAGTTCCTAACATATCTATAAAGTAAGTTGCATACATTTGCATATACAGAGAGGACATAAAGTAATGTCCCGTATTTTCGAGCCTCTAGTGATCCCACGTTTTGACGATGAGGGATGACATGTGTCTTTAGAAGTTTCATATCACGAGCTCCAGATTTATGCTTAAGAAATGAATCGGTCTGTCACGGTTATATTTTTAGAGTGCGAATTACGAAAATTTCAGTATCAACGCTTATTTTTACTTTCCCTGCAATACATGGTAATGTATAGGGAAAGTATTGGAATCATGCCGAAAATCACAACTCGAGTTTTCGACGGATCTACACGTTTCAAGACCTCTAGAATACGAAAAAAACATTTTTAGCGTGACGTCTGTGTGTGTGTCTGTCTGTGTGTCTGTCTGTCGGTCCAGATTTTGTATCCTCTCTAACTAAAACACTAATACACCGAATTTCACAAAATTTTGTAGGTAAGTCACTTGTGGGCAGGACTGGTACTGATTAGTTTTGGGTACGATTCGGGATAAAAGAACCTGACTTTTTTTGCGAAATGGCCCGAAAAATCTTGTATCCACTCTAACTGAAAAACTAATGGACCGAATTTCACAAAATTCGGTGGATAAGTCACATGTGGGTTACCCTGGTGCTGATTTGATTTTGGTACGATTCGGAAAAAAATAACCTGCCTTTTTTTGCAAAATGGCCCGCAAAAATCGTCAAAATCTAAACTAAAGAACTAGGTATACTCAGATATATCCATTAAATGCCCGTTTAATACGTAATTTTTAATGACGAAAAGAATAAGACCAACCCCATTACACTAGGACTAGCCGTTCTCGAGATATTTTAGTTTTTCGTACTTTCCCTACGCCACATTTGAAAATAAGCCCGGTTACCGAATGAGTACAAAAATTGAATAAAAGTGAAATAAATTTAATTAAAATAAAAAGAACGTTAATATAAGTCTGCATAGAAAGTCATGTGCTGCTCACATCAGATTTTTACTTTCCCTGCAATACATGATAATGCATAGGGAAAGTATTGGAATCATGCCGAAAATCTCAACTCGAGTTTTTGATGAATCTACACGTTTCGAGACCTCTAGAATACGAAAAAACTATTTTTAGCGTGACGTCTGTGTGCGTGTCTGTCTGTCTGTCTGTGCAATGTATGTATCCACGCTAACTCAAAAACTAATGGACCGAATTTCATAAAATTTGGTAGGTATGTCACTTGGGTGTGACCCTGGTGCTGATTAGATTTTAGTAGGATTCGTGAGGACAGTACCCGCTTTTTTTTGCGAAATGACCAGCAAAAATTGCCTGTATCCACTCTAGTTGAAAAACTAATGGACGGAATTTCACAAAATTCGGTAAGTCACTTGTGGATCACCCTAGTGTTGATTAGATTTTGGTATGATTCGAAAAAACATAACCTGCCTTTTTTTGCAAAATGGCCCTCTAAAATCGTCAAAATCTAAAATAAAAAGCTACGTATGCTAAAATATATACATTAAATGCTTGTTTTGTACGTAATTTTTAGCGATGAAAAGAATAAGACCAATCTCATTACACTAAGACTAGCCGATCTCGAGATATTTTAGTTTTTTCGCATTTTGTCTGCGCCACCTTTGAAAATAAGTCCAGTTATCAAATTTGAACTAAAATTGAATTACCAGTGAATTAAATTTAATTAAAATTTAGAGAACATGAATATAAGTCAAGGAATGTCATGTGGTCACCCATCAGATTTTTTACTTTCCCTGCAATACATGGTAATGTATAGGGAAAGTATTGGAATCATGTCGAAAATCGCAACTCGAGTTTTCGACGGATCTACACGTTTCAAGACCTCTAGAATACGAAAAAAACATTTTTAGCGTGACGTCTGTGTGTGTGTCTGTGTGTCCGTGTGTCTGTGAGTCTGTCTGTCTGTGTGTCTGTCTGTGTGCCTGTCTGTGTGTCTGTCTGTCTGTCTGTGCAGATTTTGCATCCACTGTAACTAAAAAACTAATTGACCGAATTTCAAAAAATTTGGTAGGTAAGTCACGTGAGGGCGAGTCTGGTGCTGATTAGTTTTGGGTATGATTCGGGATAAAAGAACCCGCCTTTTTTGCGAAATGGCCCGCAAAAGATTGTATCCACTCTAACTGAAAAACTAATGGACCGAATTTCACAAAATTCAGTAGATGAGTCACTTGTGGGTCACCCTGGTGCTAATTAGATTTTGATATGATTCGGAAAAAAATAACCCGCCTTTTTTTGGAAAATGGCCCGTAAAAATCGTCAAAATCTATACTAAAGAACTACGTATGCTCAAATATATCCATTAAATGCTTGTTTAATACGTAATTTTTAACGAGAAAAGAATAAGACCAATCCCATTGCACTAGGACCAGCCGTTTTCGAGATATTTTAGTTTTTCGTATTTTCTCTACGCCACCTTTGAAAATAAGTCCGGTTACCGAATGAGAAAGAAAATTGAATTAAAAGTGAAATAAATTTAATTAAAATAAAGAGAACGTGGATATAAGTCTGCAGAGAAAGTCATGTGCTGCCCACATCAGATTTTTATACTTGTGCTCAAAACCGTGGAAAACCTCCTAATTTATAAGATATTTACCTTTTCCATATACTATTTATACGGCCCAAATTCCTAAACGTTTCGGAACCCTAAGCAATGCAGGTCTTTTCCACCCCTGTCCACGGCCCTCTTTCATTTCATTTCTTTTGGTTTCTCTTTAGAGGTAATTAAGTCCTGACGAAACCTTTCTCTAGTTTGAAAATTTGTGCAAATCTGTTGATACTAGTGTCCGAAAGTTGGCAGTGTGTCCGAATTAGTGTAAGATTGCTCCTTTTGTCTCACAGACAGTCTGGCTGTTGCCCAGTGCAATTAAAATAAATATATGTTTTAAAACAAATTGAATAAATATATAATACTCGAAATTTTACTCACGCTCTGCACGTTCGAAATGGCTAATGACGTCTGGACACTTAATAAAAGATTTTGATAATTTTTCTGAATATAAAAAAACCTTTTAAACATAAAAATAGCGCACATTTTATAATTTCTTTAACATGCTAAGATCTGGAATCGTATTATTAAGCATGATAAAATGATTTAATTATTACTTCACTTAAATACATAATGTATAATCGAAAATTCGAATTCGAATTTTCGACGGGAGCGCACGTTTCAAGCATCCCTGATCACGAATCAAACATTTTTGAAGTGATGTCTGTGTGTGTGTCTGTGTGTGTATGTGTGTGTGTGTGTGTGTATGTGTGTTTCAGTGAGTCTGTGGAGATGATAACTGACGAACGAATAGACCGATTCGAACGAAATTTGGTATAAAAATCACAATCTGTAAACAGTGGAAGCCTATTTTTTTATACGCAATCGAATGTTCAGAACTCCCCTAAATTTTCGAGTTAAATTTTGACAAAATCGTCAAAAAATCAAAAATAAAGTTACGCAAATAGACATTTCTTATGAAATTTTTCATTAGAAAACGATTGACATAAATTTTAGAAAGCTAACATGAACCGTTCTCGAAATATTGCACATTTTTCAAAAAAATTATCAAAAAGTTATATAAAATAAAAATAAAAATATTTCCTATTGAGAAACATATTCACTTTTCATATATAATACCATGCGATAAATTTGGTTACATCATTTTCGTGGAACTAGCTCGTTCCATTCATGAAAAAAGATACTTTGTGTAATACTTTTGTATTTGAACGCCAATAGTAATTTATCTGCTGTAAGAATAACTTATTTCTCCGTCCATAAAGCTTGGCAAGATTTTGGCGATGAATTTGGCGGAATGTCGCCGACTTGGCGACATTTTTAATTGTTGCCAAATTAACAAAAATCTCGCCAAATGGATAAAAATAACGCTAAATCAATGAAAATGACGACTAATTGAAGAAAATTCAATATCTTGGAAAGAATATAAGTATCTACTATAAGAATAACATTTTTTTGAAATCTAAAATTAGTAAATTCATTGCATTATATAATGAAAGTCATGTGTTGCCCACAACAGATTTTTTAATTTTTAGATTGGCAGCGAAAGTATAATAACATTGTGTTTTTATCATTTCTGACTCGTGAAAATCTTGAATATCATTTCTATATGTTTTTTAAGAATAAAAAAAATATATCGTGTTATATTTAGAAAGTTATTTATTTCTTTTAGTTTTTTGTCGTCTAAAGGATATCTGATTGTATATTTATTGCATTTGAGAGGTAAAATTTTATATTTCTACTTTCCTTATATACATAATGTATAAGGAAAGTATTGTGACGGGGTCGAAAATTCGAATTCGAGTTTACGACGGGAGAGCACGTTTCGCGCATCCCTGATCAAGAATCGAACATTTTTGAAGTGATGTCTATCTGTGTGTGTGTGTGTGTGTGTGTGTGTGTGTGTGTGTGTGAGTCTGTGGAGACGATATCTCACGAACGAATGTAGCGATTCGAATGAAATTTGGTACAAAAATCACAATCCGTGAATACTGAAATCCTGTTCTTTTAAAACACAATCGAATGTCCAGAACCCCCTAAATTTGCGAGTGAAATTTTGAAAACATCATCAAAAAATGAAAACCTTTAATAACGTTACGCAAATACACATTTCTTATGTAATTTTTCCTTAGAAAACGATTGACATAAACTTTAGAACGCTAGCAAGAACCGTTTTCGAGATATTCAACATATTTTTCAAACAAATTTTTCAAGAACATATATTTCAAATATATTTATAAAAAAACCCATAAATTAAAAAAAAAATAACTGTTGAGAACCATGCTCACTTTTCATATGTAATATCATGTGATAAATTGGGTGACAGCATTATCGTGGATCTAGCTCGTTCCATTCATGAGAAAATATACTTTGGATAATACTTTTGTATTTGAACGCTAATAGTCATTTATCTGCTATAAGAGTAACTTATTTCTCCGTCCATAATGCTTGGCGAGATTTTGGCGACTTAGTTGGAGGAATGTCGCCAACTTGTCGACGTTTTTAAATGTTGCCAAGTTAACGAAAATCTCGCCAAATGGATAAAAATGACGTTAAATCAATGGAATTGACGACTAATTGTCGAAAATTCAATATCTTGGAAAGAATATAAGTATCTACTATAAGAAAAACCTATTTTTTACTGTAAAAGTAGTCAATTCATTGCATTTTATAAGGAAAGTCATGTGTTGTCCACATCAGATTTTTTAGTACCACATTCTCCAGTTGGTCTGATTACTAATTTTAGGGAACAAAAGAAAGTAATTTAAAAAAAAATCGATAATGGATTTATATATAATACATTACGTGTACCATTTGAAAAATAATTCCTTATTTTTTGCATTTATTTAGTACCACATTCTCCAGTTGGTCTGGTTACTAATTTTAAGGAACAAAAGAAAGTTATAGATAATCGGGGATCCGGAGAAATAATGTTAGAAGCAGATGCCTTCTTTGGCAGATATTTATCAACATTGTCTACTCTCAGTCTCATATCTTTAAACGTTTAAAAAAGAAAATTTATATACCACAAATTTTTCTTTAAAATAGATTATATAATATAAAATTTTGTGTATCCGCAAATCATCTCAGAGGGGTGCCACTTCTCTGCCACGAAGACAATCTGTGACGTCAGTTGGAGTTGGAGTTTACTTGCAGCGCGCGGCACAAGATGGCGCGCGGTTTTTTTTTATTTTTTGTTTGAAACAAGTGTATTTTTAAAGTGTTTATTGGTTTCGAAGACTTCTTACAAGTTCATCTAGAATTTTAATCAAAGATTTGCATCTTAAATTCCAGGCAATGCTAGCTTTTTTTATGTGAATAAGTAAGTGTTCTTTTCGTAATATAATGTATATTTTAGCGTCGTGTTTCCCAACCTCAGATACATGCAAAAATTTCAGTAGTGAAGAATAGGACTCATTTAAATTCGTTTAATCAACCAAAGATATTTTTTATTAAGAAATTAATGTCTAAAAGTACATTTATATTTTCAAAATTTATTTATATTCCTTTTTTTAAGGTTGAATAATGCACATTTTAATCAAAAATTTTCTTTTAAAGTAGTCAACATTGTAAAATTTATATTAATTTGGGAAAATACACTTCTTTCTTGAAACATTAGTTTAGTTCATGAAGTTCCATTATGTAGGATTTTTAAATCTTAAAAGACGAAAGTACAGTATACTTTTTATTCATTTCATTTTACAGCAAGTTATTTGTATCTTTATATATTTTTTAATGATGTTCTTGTAATTTTTGAAAAATCTAACAGGAATTAATCTAGCACATTTTATATTAATTAAATTTTATTACATTACATTTTTTTAGTTAAATTTTATTACATTACATTTTATTAATTAAATTTTATTACATTCAAAAAATGGAGGGGGGGGGGGGAGTACGATTTAAGAAAATAAACAGGCGCGGGTTTTCAAGGGGATAAAGGATGGGAACCACTGTTTTAAATTAGATTGCAAGTTGTGTACATGTATGTGCATGCAAATTGTGAACAAAATTCATATAAATTATAGAAGTAAACTTAAATCGTTTACTAGTTAGGCATAAGTATATCCTCCCCTCCCAAAAGACATAAAACTCTTAGTCTTAGCGTTTTAATTATTGTTTTGATTTTCAATTATTAGAGATAACATAATCAAAAATAACTTTATTTATATGCATTTAGAAAGAAATTACGCAATGTTTATTTGTGTATAATGAAAATTTTAGAATGAGATTGCTTGTTTAGAAAACTTTCCGAACATATTTTTGTAAATTCGCGTATTTAAAACAAAAGTCATATACATTATAGAAGCATCACTTACATCGTTTACTAATTAGGCATAAGTACATCCCCCCCCCTAAAAAGACATAACACTCTTAGTGTTAGCGTTTTAATTATTATTTTGATTTAATCTCGCACATTTTATATTAATTAAATTTTATTACATTACATTTCATTAATTAAATTTTATTGCATTCGAAAAATGGAGGGGGGGTGAGTGGTACGATTTAAGAAAATAAACAGCTTGCCCGTATATTTTTCATCATGAATCAATATACACACACTATAATACATTTAATTTATTATTCTGAAAGTATATCATAGTGTGTGTGTTAAACGATTAGTTTCTATATTTTTATATGTTTACATTGAATTTCGATTTGATATAAATTATCTTTTTGATCTAAAAAAAACTAATAAAATCAAGTGTTTAGCAATAAGTTCTTCACTATAAAAGCATCACTTAAATCGTTTACTAGTTAGGCATAAGTACATCCCCCCCCCCCCCTAAAAAGACATAAAATTCTTAGTGTTAGCGTTTAAATTATTGTTTTGATTTTCAATTATTAGAGATAACATAATCGAAAATAACTTTATTTATATGCATTTAGAAAGAAATTACACGATGTTTATTTGTGTATAATGAAAAATTTAGAATGATTGCTCGTTTAGAAAACTTTCCGAATATATTTCTGTAAATTCGTATATTTAAAACAAAATTCATTAAAAATAACATCGCCTCCTGTAATAACACTGACTGGTTTCAAAAAGCGAAACGAAACTTTCAGATGATTTATATTTTTCAGAAAGGGAAATACAGTTTTATTATATATGTACCCTTCCAAAAAACCCTATACTGCATATTTAATTTGTGTTCAAGTAAAATTAATGTTATTTGAGTATTTATTTCATATTTTAAATTAAAAAAAATGATTAAATTAATTTTGTTAGCATCCTTTAACATTGGAGTCTACCGGGCCGTTCCTGACATTAAACTCCAAGTGACGTTGCGTCTTTACGTGCTCTCATTGGCTAGAGCTGAAGTGGCGCAACCTTTTAGATATAGTAACCTTGAAATCATCTAGTCACTATAAAAGTATCTAAAGAGTATACTTCCGGTAATGACAGCGGTTTACTAGTTAAAGTAAAAATGTGCAGTGTACAACGCGGTAATGTTAAACACAGACTAATATATACAGGCGTTTGAGTCCAGATTTTGTGTTCTCCCCAAATAGTAACCATTTTCAGATTTGGCGCGCTTCACGTGGTCAGTAACGGTTTTCACCAAGACATGCCGTTAATATAACAATATTTGACCCCGAACGAAACAGTTTTTCCTTTACAGGCTTACTAGAACTATAATGATTGGTCAAAGAATATACATATAAGAATACAAAGAATATAAGTCTTCAAGGAAAAAAATCGGGAGAATTGTTCAGGAAGTGGAACAGATGGCGCTGCAGTTAAAACTCACCTGCTCATGGCAGACAATACTACACTTTTCTATTAATGCACAATTATTTTTTAAATTCGTTTTTTGCGCAAAAATTGACTGTTTCATCAATCTGTTATTTGTTGAATATTTCTATTTATTTTCAGTATAATTTTGTAACAAATTCCATTATTATTTGGTAAGCAAACATTTATTTTATAATTATATAAAATAGATATATAATATTACACATTCATCTTACAACTTATAGAGGGGAACAAAACGAATGTAAATTTACACCAAGTTTGTTTTAAGTAATGCATTTGTAGACAGAAATGCTTAAAAACTTGCTTTTATACAAAAAATAAAATAAATAGCTCAGACAAAACTTAAATAAATCATTTTGTGAGTTTGTTTGGGGAAATTTCTAGTCACATTTATCTTAGTATAACTAAATACATAATAAAACTTACCTGGCAGCTCATCTTTGTAGCATATTACTGTAAATCCTTGAAGTTGTATACAAGATAGGAATATTCTACCTTGATTATCTTTTCATTACAATGTTTTATATTTATTGATTTAAGTGCATCTTGTATGCATCAGTTCAATTGGTCAATATCAAGATTTATTTCTAATTACTTTCCTTATGTACATAATGTATAAAGAAAGTATTGCGATGGGGTCGAAAATACGAATTCGTATTTTCGGCTGGAGAGTACGTTTCAAACATTCCTGATCACGAATCGAGCATTTTTGGGGTGATGTCTGTGTGTGTGTGTGTCAGTGAGCCCGTGGAGACGATATCTCACTAACGAAAGGAGAGATTCGAATGAAATGTGTTACAAAAATTACAATCCGTGAATACTGGAAGCCTATTTTAAACGCAATCGAATTTGCTGAACCTCCTAAATTTTAGAGTGAAATTTGAAAAAAATCATCAAAAAATCAAAATCATTAATTCCTAAATTTAATGTCTATTTGTGTAATTAAGTTACGCAAATAGACATTTCTTATGTAATTTTTCCTTAGAAAATAATTGACATACAATTTAGAACGCTAAGATGAACCGTTCTCGAGATATTGTACATATTTTAAATAAATGTATCAAAAAATCCCATGAATTAAAAAAAAATTTAACAGATGAGAAACATGTTCACTTTTCATATGTAATATCATGCGATAAATTTAGTGACATTATTCTCGTGGATCTTGTTTGTCACATTCATGAGAAAAGACCCTTTGAGTAATACTTCTGTATTTGAACGCCAATAGTCCTTTATCTGCTATAAAAATAACTTATTTCTCTGTCCATAACGTTTGGCGAGATTTTGGCGGCAAATTTGGCGGAATGTCGCCAACTTGGCGGCTTTTTTAAATGTTGCCAAATTAATGAAAATCTCGCCAAATGGATAAAAATGACGCTAAATCAACGAAAATGACGGCCAATTGACGAAAATTCAATATCTTGGAAATAATTTAGGTATTTACTATAAGAATAACATTTTTTACTGTAAAAGTAGTAAATTCATTGCATTATATAAGGAAAGTCATGTGCTGCCCACGTCAGATTTTTCCCCTTGGTCTCGAAGTATCAGTATCGTATCGAATGACAAAAAAACTCAAGATTCTAGCTAAAAAGGAAGATATTGATAATTTTATTACATCAACATCATAGATCACCCCAGTGCCAGATTTTAGTGTTCGTAGGTCCTAGGCACTTTCACTTCGATCTGTGAAAAAACAATGTAAAACTGGAAAATTTCCCGATAATTTAGAGGGCGTATGCTCTCTGAATTTTCGGGGAATTTTCATGTAACCGTTAAACCACGTGATTTCAACTTTATACCATTAATTATATCCATAATGTTTTCTAAATATATTTTTCAATAATATATACTTCAATATATCAAGAAAGATATATATTACGGTTTGTTCCCCTAGTACCAACAACTTACTTAGTATTCTCCAGGTTGCTTCAATATTTTAGGTGTTCATTGATTTATTTTAAAAATTTTTGGAATGGTTTTCAATATCATGGTACCATCCGCTATTTTTTAAGTTTGAATATCCTCTCCACATATCTGATAAAATGAAAGTATATTTTTCAATAACGTTTTCCAATACACCCAGTATCTAATTTATCTCCTTTGATCTGCATACAAAAATTTTCGTCTTCCTGTCAACCCCATTTCCTTTTTTTAACTTCCCCACATTGTGCTTTCTTTTGAGTAGTATAGAGTTTCATCAATATCTGCTGTTGAATATTTTCATTCTACATTTCATTTTTTTAACTAATATTGTGGTGCACAAACAAAAGAGTATGCAAAGTATAAATTAAATTGAACATCTTAAACATGGCCGTAATATCATATAGTCGTAAAACATTGTATTGTGTCGCATTAGTAATCCACCATTATTTCTTTAGTACCAGTTCCTGGAATAAAATATATAACATAATACCACGCAATTAACTCTACACATTTTAACTGTAAAATACATATTTATTAAACACCTGATAATCATAATTAGATTACAATAATGTACTTATATATTTACAGAGGAGATTGAACATGTGCGACCAGGCATACAAAAGTTCCTAAAGTGACTGTGGCCTTTTATTAATGTTTTAAGCACATACCTTCTTGTTGTTGTTAGACGTTTGTGGATCATTGATTGCTGAACACTTGCATCATAACTACACGCATGAATAACTTGATGCAAAATCGTCTGGGACTGTGTGGAACTTAATGCATCTCATCTATTCTGACTGCACTGCATGAAAACCTTTATGCATCTCTTTATGCACCTGAACCGACTTTAAGGCATTCTACATATCGACTCTAACTGCTATCAACTATATTCTCCATCTGTATCTTACATCTCTGTATCTCTTACTACATCACTGATCTCTTACTACTCATCACTGATCTCTTACTACTCATCACTGATCTCTTACTACTAATCTGATCGACTCATCTCTTACTACTCGTCTCTTACTTACTCATCTGTATTTTTTACATATATGAATCTGTTACTGTTATCTTCTTGAAGTTTGTACATATCTATTACTCGTCTCTATTGATTCTATCTCTGTACAATCTTCTGTCGGTTGCCACCTCTTTTTGCCTGAGGTCTAATACGCCTCTTCGGCTATCATTGGTTGACCTCAGGGCCATGCTGCAACACATCATCCATATTGGTTTAACTTTGAGCCAATCTCGTAGATTCATATTTAGCCGCTTTTTTATGACTTCTGACCTATCAGGGCCGCTGTAAAACTGACGTCAACCGGATTGGACCCCTTTGTCTGGCCTGCTAGATATCATAAATCTACATAAAAACCTGTCTACGTGTATTCCAGAATCACAAATATCAATGAGAATGTCTCTCATGAATTTGAACCAATCGTAATATATCTTTGATGATACATCAACATCCTCCTTTAATACGTAAAGCCTAGTCATATTAGCCCATTTATATAATATTATAGTCAGTAACGAAGGCATGGTTAATTTTGAACTTAAATACGAACCGCTACTAATGGTTCTTATTTGTCATTTTTTAGTCTTACAACTCCATTGCTCTATTTCTTGTTGCATTTTTAGAATTTCAAATTTTCAGATAAAATCCCCACTTTTTGACACCAGGAGATGACAATTTCATGGGCTGATATTATTTCATAAAACAATCTTTAGTTTACTTTTATATTTGCTTGAATATCTAATTTGAAGTGGGAGGGTACTAGTCTTCACTCGTATATTGAATTGTTGGTTCTGTAATGCAATTTTGAATTTCAGAGAAATCAGATTTTGCACTCATTTTTATTTCTTCTCAAGTTCTCAAGGACGTGGTTAGGGAAGTGTCCAGAAGAGGATAGAACACCTCTTTAAACTTCTAGCAAAGATAAATAAAAAAGAGAAAAGAAGATTCATAATTGGGAAAAAGTATATTTCGAAGTTTTTTAACACTTTACAACATAGTTGAACAGTGTTTATGACTTTGTTCATTCTGTCTGTCTGTCTGTCTGCCCATTCGCAGGATAACAACCGTAAAAATGACTTTATCAAAATGACATTTTAGTATGTTGTTGAGACTGTCTGTGGAACATATGGGAATGTAAATTTATAATATCATCCATTTAGTTTTGGACTTAACCCGAGTTGAAAAAACGAATTACATTCAACTCTATAGGGCCTAACTTTTCAGATATTGTTTTAGCAAAGTTAAAATTTACAAATTGTATCGAAAATTTTAGAAAATATTCAAATTATACCATTATATATATAGATAAAATGTCAGCAAAATGTGTTCGGTAGTTTTTAAAATAGAAATTAAAATAATAATTACACCCATATAATGTGAAGAGACACGTAACCCACTTCAAAATAAAGTATGACATCCATATTCTTCTCCCTGAGTCAAAGTCATGACTTTTAAAGTTATTTTAAATTTATATTTAGTGTTGCACCCGTCCTAAAACCGTTCTTTTTGTATATTTTCTGTGCATCCATATTCTGCGCCAACGAAATTACAATATTTTTTAGTTTAAATGATCATCAATCTTAGTTTATTTCTAAAACGAAGACTAATTTTAATCGATGAATAATGAAAACAAGTGATTGTATGATGAGTTGAACAAGAATTGAATTTTTTCACGCAAAATTATTTAACTGACTAGAATCTGGAAAAAAATTGTATGAATGAAATATTCTTTGCTTTTACGTAGAGAGCCAGACGATTTATATTTCGGTGACGTCATTTGACTAAAGTTCATTTTTTTCGATGAAGTTTAAAGTTTTCAAGTAAAATAAATAATATACTGTAATCCTGTGATAAATAAAACAAGAAACATCAATCATGCATAAAGCATTGATTTTGAAACACTTTCCAACTTCAATGCAATTTCATTTAAACACCTCTAAAATGCGATACATTCTTCGGTAATATTTTAAAAATTATCACAATACAACATTAATTTATTATATTTGAAAACTTAAAAGTTCATCGAAAAAATGAACTTCATTCAAATGACGTCAATAAAATATAAATCGCTTGGCTCCTCGGTAATGTTTTTAACTTTATCATAATACTACAATAATTTATTATATTTGAAGACTTCATCAAAAACAACTAAAATTTATTCAAATGACGCCATCGAAATATAACACGTCTGGCTGTCTCTATAAAAGTAGTATTTCATTCATAAAAATTTTCTCATTCATTTCATTTATCACAATACTATAATAATTTATTTTATTTAAAAACTTAAGACCATGGAGTTACAAGTAATTAAACGCTATGCTTAAAACTTCATCGAAAAAAAATCGTTCTTCTCTCTGCAAAATCAATGAATATTTCATTTATATCAGCTATGCAGACTCCATGAGCTAAATAATTTTGCGTTAAAGAAATACAGCAATTCTTACACAAATCATTCTACATATTTTGCTGATTACATTTTACATAAGTGAAAAATAGGCTTCATTGTAGAAATAATCAAGTTTGGATGATCATTTAAGCTCAAATATATTGTAATTGCGCTGTTTCAGTATGTAGATGAACATAATTTAAGCAAAAACAAAGCGGTTTTAGGACGGATACAACACTCAATATGAATTAAAAATTATTTTAAAATTCACGATTTTGAGACAAGATGGATGCCATATTTCATTTTGAAGTGGGTCACGTGATCTCTTCATATAATGGTCACGGGATCGCTTCATGTAAGAGGTGTAATTCTTATTTCAATTTTTATTTAAAAAACTATTGAATATATTTTTCTGTTTTTTTTATATATTTTATGTGATAATGTGAATATTACCTAAAATTTTTGAAGCAATCTGTGAATTCCGCTTAAAAATGTTTTAAAAATTAGGTCCCATAGGATTCAATGTATTTCATTTTTTCAACCTGGGTTCAATCCAAAACTAATTGGGTAATAATTATTCATTTATATTCCCATAGGTCCCACTGCCCGTCTGAACAACATACTAAAATTTCATTTTGATTAAGTCATTTTACGGCAGTTATTGTGCTAACGGATAGACAGGCAAGCAGACAGACAGAATGAACAAAGTCGTAAACACTTTTCAACTTTGTTTTAGTGTTAAAAACATCACCGTTGAATGTATCGCATTTTATACTGTATTAATTGCATTTAAATTAATTGCATTAATTGCAAATAAATTTCATTTCAAATGGAAAATATTTCATAATCAATGCGTAACGCATGATTGATCTTTCTTGTTTTATTATTAATTTTTTTTTCAATTTATTTTCCCCCTTCGTAGGCCCTAAAAATTTCGTAGGCCTCAGATTCTATGTTACAGTGCCTAATGGGAAATACGGCCTGCGTCATTCCACCAGTCTTTCAGTTCATACGTGTCATACAATGAAGTTTAAGAATAAGTTCTACAACTACAGAATAAAATTATCTTTTTTAATAATTTTAAGATAAATTTTTGGCTTCAGCTAGACAGACTGACATATGTGTTGTTAAAATGTGCGAGTATTTCAAATGATCGAAGAGAGAATTTATATAATACTAGCAGCATACCCGTTCTTCGTACGGAGTATATAATATAAAGAAACTTGAAATTCATAATCATGCCCAAATTCTTATAGTATACTAAATGACATGTTTAATCAAAATATTATGTTAAAATATTTAATATAATGCTCCCAAAAAGAAGTTTAAGAATCTCTGTTCTCGCTATATAAAATTATCTTCATGGACATATCTGAAGAATAAAACATCTTGAACCCCTTATGCAAACAAATATAAAAAAAAATATGGAATTGAATCAATATATGCAAAATAAAAGCGTTAAAATTGTATGGAACCCGTACTAATTATATACGCGAATATTAGAAAATATAACCTGTATTAGTAGATTACATGTATAAATTGAAAATACCAATAAACCCGTAATCTTTAAATCTGAAGACAGCCATTTATTCCAATATATGTCAAAATTAAAGTGCTAAAATTATATGGGAAGATATACACGTACTACTTATAATGTCCGCTTATTAGTAGAAGATTACCCGTTTTGCAATATGAGTCACAAATGTTTTTTGGTAAAATACAACAGACGACGTAATAAATTGAATATATAATTAATCCCCTTAATCTTCATACCAGAAGACTGTACTTGATTCCAATATATATGCCAATATATGTCAAAATATATGCCAATATACCTGTACTACTTATATTCTCGTAGGTTAGAAGATATACCCGTGCATTCCTAGAATATTACTCGTACAACGTACAATATGCGTGTGTCAGCAATTTTTGCCGCAATAAAACAATGGCGTAATAACTTAAAAATATCAATAATCCCTGAAGCAATAATTCCGGAAAATATCAATAATAATAATGTTTAAACCTGAAGAGTATAATTGATATTATCCAGTCCAAAATGAAATGGCAATGAAATTTATTTTATATACATATCTTCATTATTCAAATCGGAAAGGATTTAATAAAAATCGTCTGCCGCATAAACACATTGGATTTAAATCCGCTGCTAAGCGACATGATATCATTTGCTTCAAATAAATTGGTAGAAAAAATATCGTCTAAATAGTTATATTTCTATGGAACATTTGGCGAATTATCATCACAATACTATCCCCTAACAAAAAACAATTAATATCATTTTTGTAGCGCAATTTTATCAATTTTAAGATATTTTTATAGATTTGAAAACATTTTTATCAATTTGGTGACATTTCAAAAATTCGCTAAATGTATTACTAAGTAGGATGGTTGGTCTGACAGATAAATGCTAACCAAACATCATTTCAGTACTCTCTTCTAACAAAACAAAAAAAAAATTCATTGATATGTAGAAGACCCAAGCCACACGACCAACCCGAAGGTTTATGGCAGCTGTTTGTGAGTCGTTTATATCAATTTGGCGACATTTCCGTCAATTTGACAAAGTTTAAGAAAAGTTGTCAAATTTGCGATATCCCTCCAAATTCGTAGCTTTGAATTTGCAGATCTGAATGAAACATTCTTATCCCGTTTCAATATACTAAATGAAAACACTACAATTGTATTAGAAGATATACCCGCTCTACTCTTTTTCTGTTTCAACAATCGGCTATATGAATTTATTGGCTAAACACAATATATGAGTTTAGTAGCTAAATACGATATAAGCTTGAAAACTCTTTGCCAAAATAAATGAAATTGATGTACGCAGTCAGCAATTAATATAATTAAAAGAAAAATCAAACCGTCCATTCATAAGATATACTTTTATATCCATTTATCCATTTATTTATTATTTAAATCGAAAAAAAAAATAAAAACATTAACAAACACATTTAATTTAATTGCGATGCCGAGCAACATGATATATCCTCCTAAAATGTTAAAATTTATTAACCACTAACAGCACACCCGTTATTCGTACGGAGTGTATAATTTAAAGAAACTTAAAGTTCGCAATCATGTGCAAATTCTGTTAAAATATTAAATTTATTGCTCCTAAAGAGAATTTTAAGAATATATGTTCTCACTATGCAAAATTATCTTCACGATCAGATCTGAAGAATAAAACATCCTGCCCCCTTTTGTAAGCAAATTTACAGAAGAAACAATAGGAATTGAATGAATATATGCAACCCCGTACTAATTATATTGTCGCAGATCAGAAAATATGCCAATGTGTTAGTAGAAGATTACCCGTATTACAATATGCGTCTCAAAAATATTTGCCAAAATAAAAGAGGTGACGTAATAAACTGAAAACATCAATAATATCCGTACTCTTTATACCAGAAGGTCGTAATTGATTCCAATATATATCAAAACATATGTCAATATACCTGTACTACTTATATTCTCGTAGATTAAAAGATATACACGTGTATTTGTAGAAGATTCGTACAACATACAATATATGAGTTTAAACAGTTTTTGTCATAATAAAATAATTGCATAATAACTTGAAAATATCAATAATCCTTGAATCAATAATCCCCGAAAATATAATTAATAATAATTTTTAAACCTGAAGACCGTAATTGATATTATCCAGTCAAAAATGCTATAAGAAAAATCAAATCGTTCTTTTCTAAAATATATTTTTATATCCATTTATTTATTATTCAAATCGAAAAAATAATTATTAAAATTAACAGACAGATTAAATTTAATTGCGTTTCTGAGTAACATGATATAAGATAGAATCTTATAACATGTTAAATATGTCATGTCTTATAACATAAACTGCGAAATTAAATAACGATTTTGATTTCTCTATACTTCTCATTGTTCCGTAAAAGCTTGTTTTAAATAAACCATGAACCATGGAGATAGATTTCCCCTTTAAATCATGTTTCAAACAATTCATGTTTTCAGAAAGTGACTATTTAACGCAAAAAAATCTCCCATCAAACTCAGAGATTAAATTTTAATTCACTTTCAAACGATTTTCAAGCTTTTCGTTTGGATAAACCACGGAGTTAGGGAGTAGAACTCCTAGGAAAAAGTTCCGTTTTTCATTAATATCTCGACAACCCCAGGTCTTAGAAACTCGAAACTTGGAGAAAATTTATGGGGGGGGATATTTCAAGGCTATCCACCAAATTTCATTAAATTCGGTTCAGCCGTTTTTCCGTGATGATGAGACAAACGAAAATTTTGTTTTTTACTAATATCTCGAGAACCACTGGTCGTAGAAACTCAAAACACGGATATAATTTTAAGTGGGGCTATTTCTGGGCTACCCACAAAATTTCATCAAATTCGGTTCAGCCGTTCTCCCGTGATGGTGTGACAAACAGACAGACAGACAGACAGACAGACATACAGACAGACAGAAAGAAAGATTTTCATTTTTATTTATATAGATGTTATCTTTATGTATAGAACTCAGGGCATTTCGCATTTGAATGGAGAAAAATTCTACTGTGTAGTGTTTCTTTAATTTAAATATTTAGAATGTAAACCCAAAACTTTCGACATCAACAAACGAGAAAGTTTAAGCATCCAAATGTCACAGTAAAATTTCCTATAGATAAAAAAAGTTGTTTGACAGAGAATATTTACTAAAAGAATAGTAATTATTAACTTTATTTTGGTAAATATTGGGACTGATTAAGAATTATACTAACATCAGTGCAAAATATGCAGATTTAATTTAATACAAATAGAAAAAAATAGTGAGTAACACTCGGTACTTATTAATATGAAAGAAATGTTCCATTTGTCGCATATTTCAAATTAGAAAATGTTGATATATTGTGTGTGACGATGGTACATGGTATCAAAGGGTAGGTTTCGATAAATTTTATATCTAAAATGTATTTTTTTTATAATTTTTTACTGGATTTGTCTTACAAAATAGTTTAAAGTGTACATAAAATCGTAAAATCCAAAAATACAATATATACTGGGTTTTGTATTAAGGTCAACAGATGATTTTACTCATACCACGTCAATGGACGATGACGAGAGTGCTCTTGGAAAAGCTGTGGATAAAGCGCGTAAATCATAAAGTTCTTAGCCAACCTATACAATTTGAGAAGTTTCTAGAACTCGCCAGTTGGCGATATCTTTTTCATAAATCGGTCACCAGATTTACAAGTTACAGAATTGGTTTTCTATTACGCATTTGTAAGAATATAAACCTCTGTTAAATACTCCCTACTAATACTAGTCCTCTTCCGTTAAATATTCCCATTTCTGTTTCATCTATCATAATTCTTTCAAGATTTACTTTACCCCGCGTCCTAAGATGCTTCACGTCAAAACCATAACACAGCTGATTCGAGAATACGTTGGATCCTTTTACTGAAAGCTCAAATGATCAACAGTCTCGAATAAAAAATACTATGTGTGCAGAAGATGACTTTACTTAAAAACTTATACTCATTTTTCTTCGTATATTCAGTAATCCCTTAATTTATATTATATAGAGTCAAACAACACATGAAATGCATATTTAAAAATATATGCAATTTTAAAACATTTCCTTTTCATTTGTCAACTTAACGAAGTTAAATACATTAAGAGTTTGCCATAAAGAAAAAAAAGGAAATTATTAAAAACGGTTTGTACTCGACCAACTTAAGGTGTTATTACACGGAGCAATTCCTTCCGGCAATTTTTAGCAACACCATACATTTCAGTGGGAAGACATTTTACATCAGAATTGCCCCAATCTTTTCGAATTCAGAAGTAAAAATTGCTCAATTTCTAAGCACGAACCAATCACAGAAGACGACAAGATTGGACGTTATTCCGCTCCGGTTCTCTTCACCTCATTTGCATTCAAGATGGCGATGACAACTGCAAACGTATCTCAAAGCAGCTCAAGTATATTGGAATCTGGAGATGTACAAATTACAAACAACTGTGGGATATAAAAAATCCAAATTATACAAATAAATAAATAAATAAATAAAAATTGCTTCCGGGAATTAAATAGGCGGCATTAAAGAGGAGGAGCCTATTAGAGGGGAGGGACCTAAAGTGTAATGGACAGACGGATTTGCTGAAATTTGGAAGAGAAATTCCCTTGTTTAATAACACCATTCGTTACTAAGTTACTAATTAAAGGTGTTTGCAGCAGGAGCACACTACGCGCAGAGGGTCAAAAACATAAATGTGGGCCATATCACACCCACTGTACGGTGAACTCTAATTACAAAAGTGGGCTCAATAGCAAATGTGGCTGAGAAGAGGCTGTAGCGGTCAAAGCCACCCACAGTGCGCTAAAGCCGTTTATTTAGGACACCTGGATTACATAAGTGGACTAAACCATTTATGTGCACGTTAAGTATGCGTTTATGTATAAAGGACATTTTGCGACCGAAAGGCACTGCGTCAGCAGAGCGGACAAATACGCTTATTATGGAGTATTACGCCCGCTGCGCGTGTGACGCGGATTGCAAAAATAAACAGAGTAACTTATGTAGTTGCTAAACGACCGCTTATTAAGTAAAACCACATAACGACCGAACCATCCACACCTGTGATTCGACAAACATGTGACACAAAACACCGCGTTCGTCCACACCTGCGAATTGTTTTAATTTGTCATTGGACTACTTCAGTGTCCTTTTTACCTTCCCTGCAATACATGGTAATTTATAGGGAAAGTATTGGAATGCTGTCGAAAATCGCAACTCGTGTTTTCGACGAATCTACACGTTTCGAGACCTTTAGAATACGAAAGAAATGTTTTAGCGTGACGTCTGTGTGTGTGTCTGTCTGTGTGTCTGAGTGTCTGTCTGTGTGTCTGTCTATGCAGATTTTGTATCCACTCTAACTAAACAACTAATCGACCGAATTTCATAAAATTTGGTAGGTATATCACTTGTGAGCGAATCTGGTGCTGATTAGTTTTGGGTACGATTCGAGATAAAAGAACCCGCGTCTAGCTAAAAATCTAAAGGACCGAATTTCACAAAATTTGGTTGATAAGTCGCTTGTGGGTCTCGCTGGTGCTGCTTAGATTTCGGTACTATTCGAAAAAAAACCCTGCGTTTTTTTGCAAAATGGCCTGCAAAAATCGCCGAATTTAAGATAAAGAACTACGTATGCTCAAATATATCCATTAAATGTTCGTTTTAAACGTAATTTTTAACGAAGAAAAGAATAAGACCAACCCCATTACACTAGGACTAGCCGTTCTCGTGATATTTTGGTTTTTTCGTAATTTTTCTACGCCATCTTTGAAAATAAGTCCAGTTATCAAATGAGAAAGAAAATTGAAAACTAAAAGTGAATAAAATTTAATTTAAATAAAGAGAACGTGAATATAAGTCAGCAGGGAAAGTCATATGCTGCCCACATCAGATTCTTTACTTTTTAATGCCTGTTTTAATTGCTAGTTCACTATATGTCGTTCGTATTTTAAGTGTTTTTTGTTTCATCTTTTAAGTGCCCTTTACCTTTTAATTGTGCCTGCTTATTTCAGATTTTTAGTGCCTATAAATCCAGGATATTTTTCATTCTTCAGATTTTATACATTACTACATATTTTAAAATATATTTAAAATTTTTGGTAATGAATTTACTGTCACTTTCTGTACGGTCTGAGTTGGAACTAGAAATCTAAAATGTGTGGCATTTTTGACGGAATCAAAATTTGGTAAAAAATCTTACCTTAGCGAGCGGAAGTTTTACGACTAAGGATGCTATCCCCCAAGTTGGTATCGTCTGTTGGACAAAAATATCCAGTAACAATTCAATATATATATATATATATATATATATATATATATATATATATGCAATTGAAATCAAAAAGAGGATCAAGTTCAAGGGAGGGGAAACCAAACACAATACATACAATGGCAGAGGAGGATTGGGACTCCTCAATCCCGTTTAAAGCTGCTTTTCCAGCCCGGGCAAACGCTCACGGAACCAATGCATTGCAAAGGTTGATCCCCCATACGTGCCTAGTCAGAAGCACCCGAACATGGAGAAACAGACCACCGAGAATGGAAGTCAAAATAAGAACAAATGAAGAAACTCTAAATCTCTATAAGTAACGATGCGCATGTGCAAGTCTTCAAGTGATATGCAGAAGCTATCCCAATTCAGTAAAATCCCTTTTGAATGAATTTGCTTCATTTCTATCGTTGAAAAATGAATTATAATATTTCTTCAGGAAATTAACTGGGTAATTCTTTCTTAAAGCCTCTATTGTCCCCTTGTTACTGGATATGCAATCCTTTGCTAAAGTGTTGCAAATTTGGTTTCTTTTGAAATGTCCCAAAAGTATATTTCTAAAAATAAATCTTGAAAGGCTCGTTTTCCAATTGATATCGTTAATTTTCATTCAAAAATCGTGTCTAATTACGCACTTACCTGAAAAAAATATTATGTGGAAAATTTACAGAAATGTTACCTTGATCAAGATATGTATACATCGGTATCACATAATAGTAAAACATTGACCAATCGGATCAAAGCCTTATACAAACGAATTGGTATAGATCTTAAAACTTTAAAGTTCCCTTATTTAGTGCTTATACCAAAGTTGCATAAGAAATCCGTTAAATTCCGCACTGTCACCGTGGGATGCGGAACATATTTGACTATTGCTAACTTGAAACTTTTAAATATCCTGAAGCACGTTATGATTCACCTTCAAAAGCAGGGAACAGTTATTATCAAGAACAGCTATGATGTCATATCATTAAAGACTTAAATTCTGTGACAAGGAATTGTGATTCAGAAGTTATGATTTTCGGGATCTTTTTAATAATATTTATATTGCACACCTTTACCTGATATTGAAGGAATTACATGAGGTACATGATTTAAAACAGTACATTACATATCGCAAATATATGGACCTTATCAATCTGGTTTTGAGGGAAAATATACTATTTGACGGAAAATGCTATTATAAACAGATTAAAGGAATTCCAATGGGAAGAGGTTGCCCATCATTATTGGCTGACATATATTTCACTAAATATGAGCATGGGACACACTTATTGTAATAGATACCGTATTTCCGTTATGTTGATGATGTGCTTTATGGATATTATGAAAATGCACCTGCACTGGATTTCGATTTTTACCCCAATAGTTTTGGAATTGGCTGAAAATAAATGTGCAGAGGATGGATCGGTGAATTTCTTAGATATCACCATTAAGTACAATACAATGAATGGAATTTATACGTGTCTACACGACAAAAGAACAAGTTATGGAATGAAAATTAACCATATCATCAATTGGAAAACGAACCTGTCAAGATTTATTTTTAGAAATATTATTTTTAGAAATAAACTTTTGGGACATTTCAAAAGAAACCAAATTTGCAACACTTTAGCAAAGGATTGCATATCCAGTAACAAGGGGATAATATTAGAGGCTTTAAGAAAGAATTACCCAGTTAATTTCCTGAAGAAATATTATAATTCATTTTTCAACGATAAAAATGAAGCAAATTCTTTCAAAAGGGATTTTACTGAATTGGGATAGTTACTGCATATCACTTGAAGACTTGCACATGTGCATCGTTACTTAAATAAAAGGAGATTTATAGTTTCTGCATTTGTTCGTTTCTTGACTTCAATTCTCGGTGGTCTGTTTCTCCATGTTCGGGTGCTTCTGACGAGGCACGTATGGGGGATCGACCATTGCAATGCATTGGTTCCGTGAGCTTTTGCCCGGGTTGGAAAAGCAGCTTTAAACGGAATAGAGGAGTCGCAATAATCCTCTGCCTTAGTATGCATCGTATTTGGTTTCCCCTCCCTTGAACTTGATCCTCTTTTTGATTTCAATTGTATATTTACTTCGGATTGAAGAGCAGCATTTGCGCCTGTTCCTTGGTAATATTAATGTATATCTTTGTGATTGCGTATTGCACTTGTTGTTATTGTGCGTATATATATATATATTCAACATGGTGGTACTTTTTTTAAACAACAGGTTGGTATCCCACAAGGGGGGTGTACCTCATCATTGTTAGCTAATCTGTATTTATTCTTCTATGAAAAAAACATTAATCCAAGCTTGCATAATATGCACATGTTTAGATATTTAGATGACATTTTATGTGTATCCCCAAATAATATTCCTATAGTATTAAACTTTTATCCAAAAAATTTACAATTAAATGCAAGTAATAATGACTCAAATGTTGCAAACTTCTTAGATTTAAATTTAAATTTACAAAATTGTAATATGGCTATAAACTTGTATGATAAAAGACAGGATTTTAAATTTAATACATCAAAAATTCAACATTTTGACTCTTGTTTGCATATATCTGTATTTAGAAATATTATAATAAACCAGGCTCTTAGAATCAATAAAATTTGTGATGAATATTATAAATTAGCGCATTTTATATGGAATTATTGAGTACAGTGGCTAATAATGCATATCCTCCCAAGTTTGTTATTAAAATTATCAACTCAGTGTATCAACTTTCACTCGATAACATCCTAGAAAACATTCCCAATTATAGTGACTAACATACAGTTAAAAAGAAATGGAAAAAAATGGAATATATATATATATATATATATATATATATATATATAATTATTTATTAATTATATAAATAAATAAAAATGAAAAGCATTAGAAAAATCAAAAAATCGGAAAATAAGATGCATTAACATTAATGTTTTGAATTTTATTTTCGCAAAAAAATGTAACTTTTGTCAGTATTGAAACTACGATTTGAGCGCCCTTTTAATGGTGTATAGTGGCATTCTCGTTTATCCAGTTTTCCTATGAATTACTTGTTTAGTAAGAATTTTCATCTTTGATTCATATTCATATTCAGGATTGCATATTTGGGAAGTTAATATTCTGAACTGCTTGTCCGGTCTCCAGCTTAGACTCACTGGACGGGTCTGGGAGTATTACCGTGAACGTTCGTACTGCCTCCCTGGTAGAATTTCGACTTGTTCATTCCGGTGCTTCTAGATTAAGCTGTTGAGGTTGATCGTGTATACACGTGGTGGAAGAAGAAGGGTTCATGCTGCATGGTAATACAAATTTTCTTAATGTATCCTATTTTCATTTTTTCAATTTTTGTTGCCTGTAGTCTGAGTTTAAGCATTTATAGTGATGTGCTATTGCTTAATCTGAAACAGGCATTTGTTTGGGTTAATTAGAATTAAATACTCAGAGACCTGAAGATGAATTTAGTTCTGATTAATCATCGAATTTGGGACAGTGCTGTTCTTTTCTCTTATCGGCATTGTGGCCGTGAATTTGCTTCTATGGTGATGTTAATATTACTTGAATTCTTTTTTTATTTATTTATTTTTTTTTATTTTTACATAATTCTTATTATTACATATTTCAAATATATATATATATATATATATATATATATATATATATATATATTGTAGATTTTTCATTCACTATCTTACAACAACGATTATGAATATCACCATTATTTTAAACAAACTGCCGTCTAAGTGAAAGGTCTTTCAGAGATTTGGAAAATGAGTACATTCTATTGTGAGCCCAGAAAGGGCACATAACAATATCTTTCATCGTTGATTTATCAACGGATTATAAGCTTGTTGTCTATATAAGTAAAATTTGTAAGTTGTACTTTTGTGTGTGTGTTTATCATTTCAGCACTAAGCATGGAAAAACTTGCTTTTTAACACTTTACAACAAAGTTGAAAAGTATTTATGACTTTGTTCATTCTGTCTGTCTGTCCGTTAGCACGAAAACTGCCGTAAAAATGACATAATCAAAATGAACTTTTAGTATGTTGTTCAGACGGTCTGTAGGACCTATGGGAATATAAATGAATAATATCACCCAATTAGTTTTGCATTGAACCCAGGTTGAAAAAATGAAATACATTGAGCCCTATATGAGCTAATTTTTCAAACATTTTTTAAGCGGATTTAAAATTCACAAATTGCTTCGAAAATTTTAGGTAATATTCAAATTGTTCCATAAAATATATAAAGAAATTCAACGAAATATATTCAATAGTTTTTTAAATAAAAATTAAAATAATAATTACACCTCTTATATGAAGCGATCACGTGACCATGATATAAAAAGATCACATGACCCACTTCAAAATGATATATGGCATCCATCTTGTCTCAAAATCGTGATGTTTTAAGTTCTTTTTAATTCATATTGAGTGTTGTATCCGTCATAAAACCACTTTATTTTTGCTTAAATTCTGTGATTCAACATACTGAAACAACGCAATGACAATATATTTGAGTTTACATTATCATCCAAATTTGATTATTTCTGCAACGAAGCCTATTTTTCACTTATGTAAAATGTAAACAGCAAAATATATAGAATGAGTTGTATTAGAATTGCTGTATTTCTTTAACACTAAATTATTTAGCCATGGAGTCTGCATAGCTGATATGAATGAAATATTCATTGATTTTACAAAGAGAAGGATGCTTTTTTCGATGAAGTTTTAAGCATAGAGTTTAATTACGTGTAGCTCCATGGTCTTAATTTTTAAATAAAATAAATTATTATAGTATTGTGATGAATGAAATGAATAGGAAAATGTTATGAATGAAATGCTGTTTTTATAAAGAGATCCAGGCGTGTTATTTTTTCTATGACGTCATTTGAATGAATTTCAGTTGTTTTCGATGAAGTTTTCAAATGTAATGAATTATCGTAGTATTATGATAGTTTTAAAAATATTACCGAGGAATGTATCGCATCTTAGAGATGTTTAAACCAGACAATTTATATTTCAATGCCGTCATTTGAATAAAGTTCATTTTTTTCGATGAGTGTTTAAGTTTTCAAATATAATAAATTAATGTGGTATTGTGATAAGTTTTAAGATATTACCGAGAAATGTATTGCATTTTAAACTTGTTTAAGTAAAATTGCATTGAAGTTGGAATGTGTATCATAATCAATGTTTTAAGCATGATTGATCTTTCTTGTTTTATATTCAGCACGAGAAACTGTTATACAGCTTGTATTTTATATGCGTGAACAAGATAAAAGGAACCTCAAATAAGTTCCTTGTAAATTTGCTGGTCCAACAATGTGGCACACAATGAATTTTCTGTGATTAAAATATACAGAAGTTGCAAAAGGTTCCGAAAATGTTCAAGAACTTTCAGTCAGTCCTTGGAAAGGATGCATGGAATTCCACGTTTGAAAGGAATGTACTTTAACGTTTGTAGTATTCCCTTTCAATTGTAGATTCAAAGTGCAAACAAGAAAGTTTTGACTGCGACAACAGAAATAGTTTCCAGACATTCAAATTTAACATTAGTTTTCCAGCAACACAAACAATGTTTAACAAAACACTTTTGCAAAAGAAATAAAGCGAGTCTTTGTGAAGTTGGAAATACTTTCCCTACCGCCCTGATTGTTAATGTGAAACATCTTACAGCACGGTATACAGAGTAAATCATGAATGTAGCAGATCATGATTGCAACAATCATCAAATGCAGCAATGATTAAACGAAAGTAAATAATGGAAAAATAAAATTTGTTTTACGAATACCAAAAAAGAAACAATCGTTATGTTTTAATGGTCTGGGTCACTGCACCGTAGCTACAAATTTGGTGACTTCTGTGACGAATTTCGCCAAATATTGCCAACTTGGCAACTTTTGGCAAGTTCTGGATATTTTTTTAATTTTGTAGGGAACTTCAGGAGTTATATGCTTCTTGCACAACGTTCCACAGAGGTTATATTAGCTCTTAATTATCCAGTTGGGTGTTGGGCGTGATGCAAGTAAAAATATTTGCTAAAATCTAAACCGAACACAGTACGGAATTTTTCTCCTAATTAGGCATACCCTGTAAGCTGAGTCATAAAACAAAGCTGGTGGAAAATAGCAAAAAATTAATTACATTGGATGTGTGCGATATCTATGTATCCAGATATAATCTACACGCCAGTATGCTGTATTGCTTCCTCCAATCGCATGCTCACATAGTAGAGTGATTGAAAAACAAAAATGATTGTTTTAATATTTGAACCATTATTTTATTTTGTTGTTTTCCATTGTATATCATTTAAAACTGAAATAATTTTTACCCCAATTACTTTTGCAATTGTTATATTCTAAAATTTTATGATATTCCCACTTCTTGTAACCTATAATTTTGCCTTTACAAGTTTATGTATATCAATGTATATTGTCTGTTTAAGTGTATTGTTATTTCTGTGTTTTTCCCGGCTGTTCCTTGAAATTGCTCTACATCCTTGGGTGAGATAGACAGCCTGGGCAATAAAACAAGAAATATTAATCATGCGTAAAACATTGATTATGAAACACTTTTCAACTGGAATGTAATTTTATTTAAACATCTCAAACTGCGATGCATTCAGCTGTGATATTTTTTTAATTATCACAATACTACAATAATTTATGTTACTTGGAAACTTAAAACTTCATCAAAAAAGGAAATGCTATACAATCGTTTGCTTCTCTATGTAAAATCAATGGATATTTCATTCATATCACTTATATTCCAGACTCCAGAACTAAATAATTTGGCGTGAAATAAAATCAGCAATTCTGATACAACTCATCTTGCAATCACTTTATTTGTTTACATTCTGCATCCATTAAAAGTAGGCTTCGTTGCTGAACTAATCAAAGTTTGATGAGCATTTAAACTAAAAAATATTGTAATTGCGTTGGCACAGAATGTAGATGCACAGAAAATAAGCAAACATAAAGCTGTTTTAGGACGGATGCAACACTAAATATAAATTTAAATAAACGTTAAAAGTCACGATTTTTGCATTGGGAAAAAAAGATGGATGCCATATTTAATTTTGAAGTGGGTCACATGAACTCGTCTTATAATATGGGAGTAATCATTCTTTTGATTTTTATTTAAAAAACTACGGAACATATTTTACTGAAATGTTTTTTATAAAATTTATGGGATAATTTGAATAGTTCCTAAATTTTCAAAGCAATTTGTAAATTTTAACTTTACTTAAAGAATGTTTGAAAATTCAGTCCCATAGTGTTCAATGTACTTCACTTTTTCAACCGTTTTAAATGGACTATTCTGAAGATATTTTATGTTTTTTAATTAAATTTATAAAAAATGTTATATGAAATTTAAAAAGTGAAATTTATCATTAAAATTTATTAAAGCCAAAAAGTTCTAAAAGCAGTAAAGTATCATCCAGTAGGATACCTTTCCATATGTAATATTATGCAACAAATGTTTATATCATTCTTATAAATCTAGTTCTTCTAATCCCAAGAGTCCTTTTTGTGATAGTTTTATATTTTGACTCTCAAAAATCGACGATAGTCCTTTTTGTTCGCGTGATTATGTTAATTAAATATTAACTACATTTTAATGATGATTTTATAGAATAATATTAATAAACCATTCTGTCTAAATTAATAAGCTGCCAAAAACGATATTTCAATTTCAGTGGTGTTAATTCTGTGTTACAACCATTGTGTTGTGCACCTTCCTCATCATAATTTCATAGTGAAATAAGAAAGTTATTACACTATGTAGGAAATATAATGTGCTGTATAGATCAGAATGATATTTTTTGTTAAATGTTCATTTTTTTATGAGTGTGTATATTTTATGAGTTTGTATTTAATCAACATATACATTGTTTGAGTTTGTATACTGCATATATCAGAATGTCCTTTTTTTGTTAGTGTCTGTTATTTATGAGCGTGTATAGTTTGTGATTTTGTATTTAATCAAAGTTTACATTTTTTGAATTTATATACTGCATACATAAGAGTGTTTATTTTTTCGTTAGTGTCCGGTTTTTATGAGTGTGTATAGTTTATAATTTTGTATTTAATCAACATTTACATTTTTTGAATATGTATATTGCATACACCAGAATGTTTTTTTTGTTAGTGTCCGTTTTTTATGAGCGTGTATAGTTCATGGTTTTGAATTTTATCAACATTTATATTTTTTGAATTTGTATACTGCATACATACATCAGAATGTTATTTTTATTAATGTCCGTTCTTTATGAGCATGTATAATTTATGAATTTATATTTAATCAACATATATGTTCTTTGGCATTGTAAGTAGTGGTGTTTGATCACTTCTGGAATAATTTCTTATACTTTATACCCGTTAACTTCAGATGAGTGTTATATGACCGTATGAGAGTTAACGGGTATAAAGTATAAGAATTTATAACCCCTAACCTTTAATGTTCTGAATGTACATCTCATGATTGTGTTTTTAGATGTATTCGTTGAATACATCGTCATACATCTTAAATCATATATCTATCTCCTCCCTCTCCTCATATTAATTAGTGTGCGTCTGCAGACAGGACAGCTGAATTTTATTCTGAACCATTCACTAATACAACTTTGGTGAAATGTATGCCCGCAGAATATCGTCCAATCTGCCTGGCCTTCCAAACAAATAGCACAGATACTATCGTTCCAGAATGTTGGCTGATGTAAGTTTGAAGCAGACGTTCTACAATTAACACCATTATATCGACACCCCCTACAAGTAGGACCATGTCGACTCATGATGATTAAATGGTAACTAAGAGTGAATTCTTATATACAGATCGATAATGTATTTTGATAACTCGTTTTCTAGAGAAATGTATTTCCATTTTATAAATAGTTGTGTTTTTTGATAATACAGAAATAATCTCGTGTTTCAGTCCAGCTCTATTCAACAACCTTGATACAATTTTAGATATATTCTTATCCCAGAAGAAATACGATTAGGAATTTCCTGTTAGTATGCATAAACTTCCTGCGAGTTATCTGAAAAAAAATGATTATTTTAGAACGAAAGAACTCGTCGACCAAGCCCCACTGTTAGGAGGCACACCACCCATGATTATGAATTCGTGTTTCTATTTTGACGTCTAAGTTATCACCACATCATTTCAAATTGGAAAGTTTTTAACCTTTTAATTATTTGAATAATATACACTACACACCATATAAAATAAAAACACCATTTATTTTTTGTTAACACATTATTTATAACATACAAAATATAGTCATTCCATTTGACTAGAAGAGTTCATCACATTCTGACTTCTTTCATCTGAGTAGAAACAGTCACATATTCTATCTTATTAAAATGTTCATAAGATATATAGTTAAAAAGATATACTTTAAAAAGATATATAGTTAAAAACATATACTTTAAAAAGATAAAAAAAAATTATTTATAAAAATTATCACTAAAATTAAAAATCATGATTTGTGTATTTCTCTCATGTAGTGTGAGATCAAGTATTTTAATTCCGTGTAGTTTAATTGAAAATTATTCTTCCTGTTTTATACTTTTTATCATATAATGTCCGTAAGACAAACATGTAATTTTATCATCTAATATATATTTCTTATCATAGAAACTACTTAACGAAATTTTATTTAGGTTAACAGTACACAACTCATGATTTTTACTAATAATTTGAGATTGTTTATTTCGTAATAAATCATCATTTCGTAATGTTTTGATAAAATTATCATGTTGAAGAGTTTTCAAAACACTAGCTTTTATTCCTTTTGCTGTTTTTTTACATTCCGTTCCAAAAATATATGAATACATTTTTGGTTTCAAACCACAAAACTCTTTAATAGGTAAACCTCTTGTTTCATCTTTTAAAAACCCTAACCGCATATAGTTCCCAGTATTATACAAGAAATGATCTTGTTCATAATTCGAAAAATCGAAGATATTAGGGAGTTCTGTTGCCATATCTTCATAAATATCATGAGTTTTTATTTCTAAACACAGACTATCAGTGTCTGTATATAATAATGTGACTTTATCATTGTAATATTTTTTAAAAACTTCATAGTAAATTCGATGCATGTGAAGTTTGCTTAATTCCAATACAGTAAATCCAATATAAATCGGTTTATTTAAACATAAAGTACTACGTTTTTTTTTAAATAAAACACAATGTTCGTTAATCGGTTGAAAATAATCTAAACACGAACTTTGTAAGTGTTTTTTGCATTCTTTTTCGGTAATACCGATTGAAACGTTTCTTAGTTTTCTAACATTTAATAACGTACGACCAAAAAATGCGTTATTCATTAATTTGAAAAAAATTTTAAAAAAGTTTCCTTTCGCCTTCTTGCGTTCGTTATTATTCAATTCGATATAGGGTTTCAACCATGGTGTTTGGCGAAAGGAAACTATTCTATGAATTTGTTTTAAAATCATTCCCTGTTTTAAATAAAATTGTAAGTTTAAATAATGAACTACATAACTTTTTTTATCGTTTAAATTTGGAATAAGCTTTTTTGTTTTATTAAACTTTAAATTAAACTGATGTAATAAATGTTTTTGATATGGTGATAAATCATCATAAGTAACTTCAACGTGTTCCGCTGCCAAAGGAAAAGATTCATGTTCATCGTGTAAGGATTCTGGATAGGATAAGTCTACTTCTAATATATATCCGATATCTGAATCGGGTGTAACTTTAAATATATTAAATTGTTCTATTTCCTTAGAACTCAACCATTTAAAATTTCCTATTGGTAAATAACTCGACATAACATATCCGTAAAGGTTAGTCACATCTAAAGATATTATGTATTTTTCTTCTAAATCAGGGTTATATGTTTTTGGAATATAAATATTATTTGCTTCGCTGAATCTTTTACCAACCATACACACCCCTCCTCGTATTCCATGTTCAAGTAACAGATACATATCTACATCTTTAATGAGTTCAAGGGTGCAATCTGTCATTTTAAGTCCTGCACTCCAAGTTAAATCGGCTGCTGATATGAATTCCAATGCTTCTAAATTATAGATTTTCATAGTGATATCTCTAAAACTTTCAAACACTTCTGCTAATAGTATACAATCACAAAATAAATATAATTTAAGATAATCTTCAAAAGTTTTACATTTAAATTTTTTCCAAATTTTTTTCGCAAACATATATTCTTCTTCAGTTATGTGCTCGTTTGTGAGATCATTGAAAAAACATTTTTTAGAGGGGAGTTCAACACCATTTAATTTTATTTCACTATTTAAATATGAATAAGGAAAAACACCTTTTCTTCTTAATAACTGATATTTCTTTTTTGAGGGGAAGAATTCATTAAAAATAGGGAAATTATAATCTGATATATTTAAAGTATCAACCAGCTTTGATAGAGGTGAACTTAAAAAATTATAACTATCTAAAAATTTTAATCGGTCAATTGTGAAGGTAGTAAATTTTTCATTGTTTATTGGTATAACACGAATATTTTTGGCAAATCTGTTTGAAATTTTTTTAAAAATCAAATGAGAATCATATCCAGTTAAATTATGAATAACAACAGGTATAAAAGGCGATATTTGTAAATTTAAATTGCATGGGGAGGAGTGACATAATCCGTTAAATCGTCCCGTTATATGGTTATGGTCTCTAGAAATTATATCTCCTGTTTTAAACTGTTTACCGCAAATATAACATTTCGAACTTTTTGAAAAATCAGAATCGATCATTGGAACATTTCTTTGCAGATAGTTAGATAAAGTATTCTCTATTTTTTGCAAAGTTGTAAGAAAATTTTCCACACAATCACCACCTCTATAATATTTATGATAAACAATTTTTTTATCATCAGTTATAATAAACAATGCATAGCAGATAGGTTCATGGACTTGAGTTTTAACTGTATAACTTTGTTTTTGTGAAGGGAATACTGTTTCGAGAGGTATGATCAAACTTTCAAAATCTGCATAAATCACAAAATTTGTTTTCAATAATTTTTGAAATGATTTAAATCTCATAAAGTTTTCACCGTCTTTTGGCATTCTTATGCGTTCGGGTTTGTTCTCTAAACAAAATAATTGATGGGTGTTTAAAGTATCTTTTCTTTGAAATGATGAAAGGCAATTTTTACAATGAAAATGTAATCCATTTTTCACACATAACAATCTGTTGAAATTAGAAATAAAAAAATAATGATTTTTATATAACATCAAATCTATTTCTTTCTTATTTTTAATTTTACTAATATATATCGGGAATAGATTATTTTCATACCCATAGACGTTAATTTTAAGATTATTCTTTCTTTCAAATTCGGGTATTTGAGTTATTTTAACAGGGTAATTAAGAAAATTGAAATCTAAATATTTTAAATATTTTTTAAATGAAGTAGGGTTGGATTTATTATTTATCATAGGAAATATTCCAGCTAAAACAGAATATAAAAAACACTTTAGATCAGAATTTTTAACATGGATGACACATTTTTTAGCTTTCAATATTTTTGGTAGTATTACAAACCCACACCCTCCGTTTGGTTCACTATATAACCCTAAATGCACCTCAATATATTTAATATCATTAATGATCCACCCACTACCTAATCGTAAAAAGTTTTCAATTGAAGATATTATTTTTTTGATAGCGTTATCTATTTTTTCATCTATTTGATATTGTGATAATAATCTTTCGCAAAATGATGAAAAATAAAATTCTTGTTTTATATATTCATTTTTTTCTATATTTTCATATTTAATGAATTCAACACATTCACATATAATAAAACGTATTCTTAAAGATACGCTATTATTTAATAAGTTAAAAATTTCATTTTTATTATCTATTAACGCAGTTAATGGATCAGAATAATTTTCCAAATCGGTACGAAATGTTTGAACATAATTCTGAAATGAGTATTCCTTCAAATAAAACATATAAATCAAAAGATGAGAAATAACAGTAATAATAAGGTTATTTATCACAAGATTTTATAAATGAAATAATAAATTGCATTCCTTTTATAAGATTGTCTAATGCAGTTATAGGAATATTAAACCGATTTTTCACTACATTTTCATATTCGCGGGTTAGACATATGTAATTCGATTTCCTAAATTCTTTTATTTGAATACTGAGACCGTTACCTAAGTAAACGGAATAATCAGGAATCAATTTTTTACCTTCGCTATCGTGACTCAACACCACATCATATTTGGATGCAGGTTGAGGTTCTGGATCATGAGATGGATGACTTGAAATTGAAGGTGTAATTTCGAATTCTTTTACGGAGTGTTTCCTTTTCTTTATTTTCATTTCCTTTATTGGTGGTTGTTGTGTTCCAGTTACATCTAAAAAATAGTAGATAATTTGAAAAATAATGAAATGATTTTTTTAATTCTACATGAATTGTCTTTTAAATCTCGGAAAAAAAAATAAAAATACGTTATTATACCGTTTGATAAAACAGAATCTGTCTCATTATAACAGTCAGATGGTTCAGGTAAATTCTTTCTCGGGTTCTTTTCTTTCTTGAAGATACCATCGTTTCTTTTTCTCTTCAATGTTTTTTCATGTTCTTCGCCAATAATATGATCAAAATCTAAAAAAGAAGCTGGAAACTATCAGAAAATTATTTTTACGTTCACATGTAAACATTATGATTACTAGTTTTAGGATACTTACTTGTAAATGAATTCATTTTTTTTTCGTGTTCTTTATCATTCAATATTAACAAATAACTACCTGTAAGTGAAAATCAGATGTAAGTTTGTTTACAATGAAAACCAACATATTTCTCACAATAGAAACACAAGAAAAAAAAACAAGGCATAATGAAAAAAAAACCATTTAGCGGTTTTTTTCTAAAGTTAAAGAAGAGATTGTATTTCAAATCTTAACAATCTGATTTCCACTTACCGATTTTCTTTAGTTTTTTAATATTGTCCTATTCCTATTCCTGCAAATATAAATATAAATAATCTTTCATTATAAATTTTTCCATTCACAATAAAAGATAATTTAAAATTTTAATCTTCATATATCTATATTATAGGATTTGATACATCTTTGTTAAACATACAATTTGATAAAAAGAACAATTAGACTGCTATGTAAAGGACTCACTTTCCCAACCGGGAATCGAACCAGGGATCTCCGACTAGCCAGACAACGCTCTAACCACTTGAGGTAGTGGTGTGAGAACTTCATCTCCTATTCTGCTTTATAGTCACAACTATCATCTTACCTTTATCTGATCGAGATCTTCCTCTCTCTCTCTCTCAAACTTTTGAAGTGATTGTAAAAATAAAAAAATTCACAGCATAATCCAATAACAGATAATTTAAAGTTTTAACCTTCATACATCCAACCGGAATTGAACCATAGATCTTTGACTAACCAGACGAGAGTCTAACCACTTGAGGTACCGGTGCGAGAACTTCATCTCCTATTCTGCCTTATGACCCTACAACTTTCATCTTACCTTTATCTGATCAAGATCTTCTTCTCTCTCTCTATTAAACTTTTGAACTGATTGTAAAAATAAAAAATTAACTTACCGATATTTTACTCTATAGCAACCGAGTAAATGATGAAAATCCCTCCGAAAATTAGGGATATTCCTGATGAGATGAACACCACTTTTTCTAATACAACCATGTTGTATGTTAGAACTGATCTCTAGCACTGAGGTTATATACTTTCTCTCATACTAATAATAAACTTCTGAAGAACTTGCAGTGAAAACATCCTTTTTCAATAATATTCTCCTTTCTTGGAAGTGTTTCTTTAAGAAGGCTCTATATTTCCACAAAATATATATATATATATATATATATATAATTACTAATAATATCGTTTTTACCATTTCTTAACATCGTTGTCTGTTCTGGTTTATTTTTAAACAAAATAATTAATAGTTGATTAAAGTTGTTTCTTTAAAATGAATATATATATATATATATATATATATATATATATATATATATATATATATATATATATATATATATATATATATATATATTTTGTGTGTTATTAGTATGTGAAATTATATAGATTTTAAAAAATGAAACATACATATGTTAAAATATATTTATTATTTTAATAAACACAATATTACAGCGAAAAACATATCACATCGCATAGGATGTGTGAAATTACATCAATATTGTTTCTAAACATGTTTCCAAACTATTGATAGAAGACAAAATATTATGGTATATTGGTGTATGCATGTAATTCAGCAACAAGTTCATCATTATTCAATATAAAAAAATATCCAATTTTTTTCTTATTATTTCTGAAATCAGTTACATCAATTCCATCGATATGTCGATTCTTTTCACCAGCAACACACTCCAACAGATCATTATAAAAGTTTTGTGACCATGAACATATTAAATACTGGTTAGTTAAACAATCTTCACATAGAAATACATATCCAAATTTCTTATCATGCTGTCTTTTATGAATACAATTTATTATATCACAGTTATTTAAGATTTTGAAATAAAATCGTTGTTCGCTAGATTTCCATTCTATTGCTGATTGCATACAGTTATATAAATTTTTGAAAAGTGATGGGTGCACATATATAAAATTTCCTAGTTCTGAATCAGAGAGCAAGAATCCATACCGCTCCATTGTAGATCTAGTGAAGTAATTGATGTGATTATCTAGATATCATGTTTAAAAGTGGTACACAGGTCTGTTCCTTTGCATGGAAGGTGTGACAACATGTTGATAGGAAAAAATTATTTTTCACAAACATCTTGATAAACTTTTCGTTTTTGTCTCTGTGTCTAATATGCAGATGATACATTTGTAATTGACGTGAACTTTGAAAAAGGAAGTATAAACAAAACAACCCGCAAGTTGTTGTCCGAACATCTTGAAAACATATATGGTTGTATTTAATAACGTTAGAATTTTTTTTCATAAAAGAAACCATGTGTTTATTTCGTGGTGGTATTCCATAACTATCAAAGTAGTATGCTATATTATTATGAAAATATATAGCAATCCAATGACTACCTGATAATGTTCTTGGATCTAAGTTTACAATAAATGATTTAAAATGAGTTTTTCCATGTGGTAAACTATCAGATGCATAAACCCCTGCAAATCCATTCTTTAACCTGTAATCACTACATGCCAATCTACACAGTGAAATTGTGTTCATTTTTGTATTGAGTTACGTGCGAAAAATGTTTTTTTTTTTATATATAATAACAGCTGTTTAATAATCGGTGAACACGCTTCTTGATTTATCTAGTTCGATAGTATTGCGATATTCTGCAAAAACAATCAACGTAACAGTTTCAGGAAGGGGTGTTGCAAATTTCATATCTAGAGCAATATTTCCGGTTTTATTGACACTGGTATGTGTGTCATTTGCAGCGAGATCAGGAGTCAAATCCACACAATATAGCGTATAACCGTCTTTATATTCCAAATAATTAATATTTATGTTTTGAGAATTATGATATCGATTTAAATCCGTAAACAAACTTAGATAACACCTTGCATAGGTATTATTATTAAAATTAGGTTGAAATGGTTTTGCTGGTATCATCAAACCACCATTTAAGACTGTCAAATAATTTAAGTTATAATGCAAGAAATTGAAGGGGTTTTTTTTTATGTTTCCGTTATAACCATCATTGGATACAAATCCTAGAATTAACCGTGTGGGTAACTGGCCAATGAAAGCATTAGCTATTGTGGATGATTGTAAACCACTTGATAATGCAAAAGCTTTTACTTCAATTCGTCGGATAGCTAATTTCACTACCCCTTTTTCCAACGCTTTTTCATGAGCTAGCATGATAGATGAAGCAACACAGACTTTTCTTACATACAGACTCGCTGACTGAATTACAACTTTAAATGAATCATTTTCAGACATTAAAGAAAATATGTCTTTGTTTCGTTGCAATTTTATGCGGACATTAACACCGTTTATTAATAATTTCGGTTGTGTTGCTAAATCGAAATGCAACGTTCCTATAAGATCCATAACATCGCTTTTTTCGCATGCTAATTGTCTGTTCTTATATCCTTCGTTTGCTCCGCTTTTCTTCACATCATCATGTTTCGAAGAGGTATCCTTATGAAACAAACCAGCTCTATACATAGTCTCTTGTGATGATTTTGATGAAAACAGCAAACTTTCTAACAAAGCACGATAACCATAATTTGCTTGTGAAGCTATTTGTTTATCATTTAAAAACACAGCACATTCTGAAAACATAGTATTTAAAAAATAATTAATAGGAGCAACATCATCTGCATCAACCAGATTCGATCCGTTTTTCTTTATAACTTTTACTTGGAGATGTAAAATTGTGTGAGATAAATCCAAATAGTGTTCTCCATTTCCGCTAATATAAAACTCTAGAGGTGTTGTATCTGTTAGGGAAGCCACTGGATGGATTTCTAAAAACGTAGACGAATCAATCCCTAGTTGAATTGCAACATTATTGAACAAATCTAGTTCGCTTTTGAGACATATAACGTTGTTGGTATCCATCATGAAAAAATATCGCGTTGTGTTTTACAACGTTTTGTTGTTGAGTGTGATGATTTTCCGCTGTATTTTCTTTTTATACCCCTTTTTTTTCCTCGACCATGTTGTTGCAATTTATTAAAAATATCCTTTTTAATTTTTGTAGAAGTTTCACCAAATCTATTGCGGGTTGCATCTCTAAACGAGCTTCCAGATGCCACATCTGCTAAGACATTTTTTCCAGTATCTAATAATCGTCCTCCTAAATATCGTGAGGCTTTAATAGCCAACGGTGTGAGGTATCGACCCAAATCACCGAAAAATCCATAACCTCGTTGGTGTGGGATACCCTGAAAATAAGGTCCTCCACCTCCCACTTGATTGCAATAATACGCTTCACAATCTTTGATGTTTAAGTGCATGGTTACATACAGAATGATGAACCAAAATTTATGACGATGAATTTATAGCTTTTTGCGTCTGAAGGAAAGCATCACAAAAGTTTTCCCTCCCATAAATACAATGTTGTTGCCCGAACTTGTTTTAAGTTCTATTTCAATAGTTTCAACAAAATTTTTGCGCACGGGAAAATAAACAGGTACATCATAGTGATTCACAATCTGATCTCCTTTCTCGTTTACACAAGGAATAGCACGAAGGACTGGTGAAAATGAATCACCTACATGGTGTGGAGCTATTAGATCAGTATACACAAATATTTCGGTTATTCCAGCATCTAATTCTATAGGATAATCACTGACATAATCCCCGGTTTTAAAACTGATATTTCTAGTAAAACCCAATAGATCTGCTAATCCTTTGTCAAACATCATTTCACATTTTGGCGGTATGTGCAAATGTACTTTTAAATTTGGTAATTGTCTGAGTTTCACATATTTAAATTCTTGAAACAAATGATCAGCATTCTTGTACATCCCTTCGTTTAAAGTTAAATATTCTGAATGTGTGGTATGTGTTTTTGTTTTATAATATTCTTTAATTTCTAATTTGATTAACTCTCCTGCTATTGTATCAATTAGAGGGTTTACAACATATTTTGCTGTTCCTTTTACTACGGTATCCTCTCTTAAATTTATTTTTTGTAAAAACGATCTAGCAAACTCTTTTGTCATACATAATTCAGCATAATCAGATACCACAATTTCCAGTTCATTTCTTATAGGTTCATAAATAAATTTTAAATAATTTTGTAGTTCTAATATTGCTATATTGTCATTTATTATATTAAAAACCCTCTCATCAAATTTATCGTTATTATTATTATTATTTTTTTTTATACGAGTTAATGGGATAATGTGTGTCGATATATGTTTGGGATTTCTGTTAATAATTGCAAATGATTGACCATTAAGAGATTGTGTCGACCGTCTAAACTTAAACACACTTGATTTTGTTATAACAATATCTTCCTCCGGTAAATGCAACATATACAATAATTTCGATCCGTTAATTTTTCCTATCAATATTTCAAACCCCTTAGATATTTCAACGATAATATTTGTATTGATTTCATCCGTTGCGAATCGTATACTTGGTTGAATATTCACGATTTTTTCAATTTCGCGATTGATGTTCACCCAAAAATCATTGATATTTACTCCTATCTCATGAGGTAATTCTATGTCATATTGCATTATGTTAGACGGTAAATTTTCTTCTTTTATCATTTCAATTTTATAACTATTGTTATGGCCTGCTATATTAAACCAGTTTCTTGGTATGAAAATTTCTGATAATCCTACCTCCCATCGACCTGATAACACTAACGCCGATGATAATTTTGTTCTATATGATGCCTGCGTGTTTTGAGGAAAGTAACCCATGCTAGAATTGCTGGGTAATGTCACATAGAAGTCTGTTAGGATTTCATCCATGATGCTTTGACCCAAGAGTTGAAGCGATTGTCAAATCCTTTCCACTTTATGTAAAACTCTCTATTTTCACCTGTTCCTTTCGTTTTCAAAATTTTTTCCACTCTCCAAAAATCATGTGTGGTTTTCACAACTGTTTGAATTTCCTCTTCATAGAACCTTCCTTTTAAAATCATATCTTTCAAATCTTTTAAGACATAGGTAGGAGGAGTTGTGGGATACTGTTTATGCACAATGAAGATCTCATCAGTCCAATTAGGTAAATACCCTCTTTGAAATACTTTTCTCGTTTTCGATATTCTCACTTGCTCACCAATATTAAATTTATATTTTGACTCTATTCTATAACCATATAGCTTTTGAAAAATTAACGGTTCTAATTCTGGTCTAACTTCAACGGGTGCTAATCCGATACTATTGTGTTTGGTGGTGTTGTAGCTTTTTAAGACATCCTTTAAAACATCTAGATATTTATAGGAATTCCGATATGTGAATATTCTATATAACTTCGATTTTAACGTTCGGTTGAAGCGTTCGACCACACTAGCTTTATACTCGCTGTGAGAAGAATAATGATGGATATTATTTTTCTGAAACAACTGCTGTACCTGTTTATTATAGAACTCTTTACCCCTGTCTGTTTGAATAAGATGAGGATGGGTTTTCATCTGTTTAAATAGTTTTTTAAAACCATCAACCAAACACTCAGCATTTTTTCTTTTAATTGGAATTACATACCCATACTTAGAGAACACATCTATTGCAACAAGTAGATATTTGATTCCTTTGTTGTATTTGGAAAACTTCATCATTTCCACCAAGTCGCATTGGATGAGTTCTCCAATACCATATGATAAAACCTTTCGACGTTTAAATTTATATCTCACTGGTTTATGCAGAGTATACACATCTTGCGTTATTAACCAATTTCTTATTTTTTTGGGTGGTATTCCAGTTGCTTTAGACAATTTTAATATTCCTCCAAATGATGCAGGATTTTCAATGTTGTAATAATATTTTTCTAATATTCTAGCCACTTTTTTCGTGGTGATTGGCTTCTCGATCTCCATGGAGTTTCTCTGGAAGCAGTCGGAAAAACGGCTTGACTCCTCAATCCTCGTTTCTTGGATAATTGTCGTTCTCTAGCGATCCGTTGATCCTTTTTCCTAGTTACTATTCTCTCATTTGCAGGTGATATATACCGATCTTCGCTTAAAAATACGTTGTCATCGTCTCGATCACTTGACGCCTTCTTTTTTATTTGTTCTAATACAGTCTTATTTTCAATCCATGAATTTGGGATATTGATTTCTCGCAATGCTTTTAAAAACACGTTAAAATGTGTTGGTTCTATTTGTGATTTTGTATTTCGAAAGATATATCCAAAAAAATCTACCATTCTCGATCCTTTTATAGGAACATTGTCACGTGTTATTTCACCAAGATTGTTCCAGGTATATTGTCTAGTTTTCAGTTTCTCCATAATCAGGGGGACAAATTTGACATATTTCTTTGGTGCAGATATCAAGATATCTTTCAAAACCATATCTTCTTTTTCCTCTTTGGGTTTTATTTCATGGTCCTGTATTTCAATCGGATGGTTAACCTGAGAAAACTGATCATTTGCGATGCGGACGGATATAGGGTCTGGAGGGATATGCATCATTTTTTGATATCTCATAACAAGCTGACCCAAGAGTTTTACTTTCATATCATTAGGCAGCTTTTCACGTTCCAACAAAGCAGTTATTTCATCTTCTACCCGTAATTCAGGTCTCTGAGAATGATGGGAAGACATTAATTCTTCTGGAATGAGAGCCATTTTCCTAGCCATGATATCAACAAAAATTAACCCCCCACAATTTTTTCAATATTTTTATCACTTAATCAAAATATATCACAGTAATTTTAATATAATTTATATACAATTATAATGTTATCGTTGGTATTTCTTATCATCTGTGTTTTTATTCTTTAACAATTTTGTTCCCTATAACACGACCGACAACCCCTGCTAATGCTGACAATATGATTGGAGCTATCGCCGGTAAAAATCCACCAACCTGGTTCGTTAACAGAATTTTTTTTTTACTCTGAACACCAAGTGACCGCTTTGCAAGTTTTCGCATAATATGTTTATACTTTTCCAATCTTGTTATATTTATAGGAAGATTTCCGGCTAAAATATTTAAACAAATTTCACACACTGCTGACACTTGTGAATGATTCGCCGTTTTCAATAATGCACGTTTCTGTAAAGGTGTAGATTTTGCCAACACATGCAGAAAATGATAGTTCTTTTTCAAATTTTTCATTGTGGTTGATATATCCAATAGATCCCCTCAGAACTGGGAAAAAGATTTTCACGTAAACGATATTCCTCTGTTGTCTGAGGATGCAAATCGATAACTAAATATTTGTACAACTCTCTTGTGGCTTTTATATAAGCATCCAGAAAATATTTGGTCTTTTGCGGATATAGTTGTCGACCCAAACAATTAATCTGACCGGTGTCTCTAGCATTTTTAAATAATATTATGTAATGAGCATTTAAGCTAATATCTCTCATAACTTTTATTCGCGGAAATAAATTTTGTAATATTAAAATAATGCTCATATTACAATGATGTGATGCGGCTGTGAACATGATAGCAATTCTTTCATTCAAATCATGCATCAGATCATCAATGATTATCAAATCTCCATTTTCAAATGTTTCTGGTACACCTCGAATGAATTCAATGTTTGGTTCATCCAAAAACCATGGAGCTGTATATAAATAACACCATTTGATTCTCTGAATTTCAGACTCGTAAATTTTGTTTTTAATCATTTTTAGAACGAGAGAGGTTTTTCCCGATTGAGAAGGTCCTACGATCAAACACGAACTCGGATGTTTTAGTTTAAACATTGTTCAAATATTAATAATAATAATAAAATGAGAGGAGCACCCTCACATCTCGAGATCTAGTATCTTTTTAAAATATATATTCGCTAGTAATAGTATTTAATCAGTTTTAAAAAGAGATCGGATATCGCCAGTCTGCCTCCCGCTTTTCAAAAATAGATTAGAAAAACATTTCTCCACATTGAGGATGTGACGTATCTTTATCGCAAGTATAAGAGGATGAAGATATCGGTTGTTTGATAATAACATCGTCAGAAGATCTTCAGTCTGAGTAAGTATAAAATTTATTAATACTTATAGTAGGTTTAAGTACTTCATCTCCTATTAGGTTAGGGGTTATAAATTCATTAGTGGTGTTTGATCACTTCTGGTATAAATTCTTATACTTTATACCCGTTAACTGTCATACGGTCATATAACACTCATCTGAAGTTAACGGGTATAAAGTATAAGAAATTATTCCAGAAGTGATCAAACACCACTACTATTGTATTAACATACAAGTAACGTAGTTGAATCGAGCGTCTTCATCACCAGATTAACAATTTCAGGGATCTTACGTTAATCGTTATTAAGAGACTTAAGCACTTAAACCATATTCGAAGATTTAATAGATTACGTAGTTGACATTTTGACATCATATATTATAATACTTATTCAACGGCATATAGTTAAATGACGTTATCAATAGTTTACCAATAAATTATATTTTGAAATAATGTTAGAATATTTTAATATCATTCAATGTCTCTGTTTTCTTTAACTTTACTTTTGGAGTTTCTAATAAAAGGTAAAATTAGAGCGAAATGGGAAAATTAGTGCAGCAATGTAGAATACACAGCAAAAATGGTGCAGCCATGTAGAATACACAGCAAATTACACATGCAGTCCAATGAGGGTGCAGTCAGCAATGATGTAGAACACAAATCTTCAGTCAAACAAAAGTGCAAAATAGCGAGTTTTTGTTGTGCGATGCCAAAAGGCTACAATAAAAATGCAACATACAGTTCAGCGTCTAAAGACAATAACAAAGGTATCTGCAAATCAACTATTATGAAAGGTAACAATCTTGTTTGATTATTAGTATGTCTGATCTCACACATACCCAATCCCCTCCGTAAATATATAAGTTATAGTTATTGTAATTGGATTATGTTTATAATGTACTTAATAAATAATGCTTATTTTAAAGTTAAAATGGTGATGAAGTTAATTAAGTAGTATTATGTCAATAATTTTATTCCAGGAACTCGCACAAAGAAATGATGTTGGATTTTTAAGTGGCACAATGCAATGTTTACGAATTACGAATTACGATCATGTTTAATAAGTTTAATTTTAAAAATATGCGCTTACCATAATCTTTTCTACTACCACACAGTGTTTTTACTATATCATCGCCCCGTCACCCCTAATTTGAATTTTCAAAATTTCAGATTTATTTTGGTCGCGAAGCTGAAACGAATCGAATGGCAGTAAAAAGTGCACGATAATTACTTTCCTTATATACATAATGTATAAGGAAAGTATTGTGACGGGGTCGAAAATTCGAATTCAAGTTTTCGACGGGAGAGCGCGTTTCAAGCATCCCTGATCACGAATCAAACATTTTTGAAGTGATGTCTGTCTGTGTGTGTGTGTGTGTGTGTGTGTGTGTGTGTGTGTGTGTGAAAGTATGTGTGTGTTTATGTGTGTGTGTGTGTGTGTGTGTGTGTCAGTGAGTCTGTGGAGACGATAACTGACGAACGAATGGACCAATTTGAACCAAATTTGGTACAAAAATAACAATCTGTAAACACTGGAAGCCTATTGTTTTTATAGGCAACCGAATGCTCAGAACCCGCCTAAATTTTCGAATGAAATTTTGAAAAAATCGTCAAAACATTTCTTATGTAATTTTTCATTAGAAAACGATTGACATAAATTTTAGAACGCTAACATGAACCGTTCTCGAGATATTGCACATTTTCAAAAAAAATATCAAAAAGTCATGTAAAATAGAAAAAAAAAAATTTCCTATTGTAATACTTTAGTATTTGAACGCCAATAGTTATTTATCTGCTGTAAGAATAACTTATTTCTTCGTCCATAACGCTTGGCGAGATTTTGGCGACGAAATTGGCGGAATGTCGCCAACTTGGCGCTTTTTGAAATGTTGCCAAATTAACGAAAATCTCGCCAAATGGATAAAAATGACGCTAAATCAATGAAAATGACGACTGATTGTCGAAAATTCAATATCTTGAAAAGAATATTAGTATCTACTATAAGAAAAACTTATTTTTTTTTACTGTAAAAGTACATTCATTACATTATATAAGGAAAGTAATGTGTTGCCCACATCAGATTTTTTTCATTTGCCACCCAATCAGTCTGTCAGACATCTCAGTGTATATCATTATGATTTGTACATCTCACACACAAATATGAAAAATTGAACAATGTAAACATTATAATAAGACCTTTGATAAATGTTTTTATGCGAAACCACTTTCTATCTATCTATATATAATAATTGCCAAGTGTCCGTCCGTCTGTCTGTCTGTCACGCTTTTTTAGGCACTTCCCAAATATATAGAGACTTGCAATTTGGTACACGGCTCGGTTGTTCGATAAACCCCCCTGGAGAAATCGAATTTTTCGAAAACGTTCTTTAGAGGGGGGTGCCCCACACCAAAACGTTCGAAAAATGAAATGATGGGAAAGCATGCTTTGCGATAAGATAGAGACTTCAAATTTGGCGTATAGGTAAATCATTCGAAAGGAAGAAAGTGTACAATTTCAGATTTCCAATATTTACTACTTAAGGGGGTGCCGCACACTAAAATGTTCGATAAGTGAAATGATAGGAAATCATGCTTTGCGATGAGATAGAGAATTCAAATTTGGTGTATGGGTAAATCGTTCAAAAGGAATAAAGTGTGCAATTTCAGATTTCCAATATTTTCTACTTAAGGGGGTGCCGCACACCAAAATGTTCGATTTACAGAATAAATGAGAAAACGCTCCTTTAAAATTTGATAGAGGCTTAAAATTTGGTATATGTGCTAATCATTTGACGGAAACACGCAAGAAGAATATAGTTTTTCAAAAATGTTCGTTTAAGGGGGTGCTCCAGAGTGAAACGTTCGAAAAGTGAATTGATAAAAAACCATGCTTCGAAATGAGATAGAGATATCAAACTTGGTGTAAGGGTTGATAGTTTGAAAGGAAGAAAGTGTGAAATTTCAGATTTCCAATATTTGCTACTTTAAGGGGTGCGCACACTAATATGTTCGATTTTCCGAATAAATGAGGTACGCTTCCTTTTAAATGTAATAAAGGCTTGATATTTGGTATATGGGCCAATCATCTGATAAAAAAACAAGACAAACAGAGGAAGAAATGCGCAAATTTAGTTTCCTAATATTTTCTTCTTTAGTGGGTTCTCCATACCAAAATATTCGATTTGTCGAATAAATGTGAAACGCGAATTATTATAAAATTTACATTATTCATGGATTGCTTATTGCGAGACCGTTGATTTTCAACGGGTATTTAGCTAGTATATACTAATATTATAATTCATGTAACGTATCGTGTCTTTATTCTACAAAAGCTTCCAAAATTTCACAAACAAAATGATTCCATTCCATGTCCCCTAAAATCATTCTCCTTTGAGTGACGACCCTGCATACCTTTGGGAAATCTAGGTAAACAGTTTGGCAGGGTTGTTGACTCTTGTCAAGGGAAAGATGCATAGGGCTATTTCAGTCCTTTCCAAATAGTCTATTACAAATACGTTTGTCTAGAATGCACACAATTCCATAAGATGAAGAGTTTGGAAACTACGAACACAAATCTTCATTTTGTTATTTCGATGATAAAACTATATTTTCAACCCAGTATTAGAGTTAGGACGTAAATAATATGGTACATCATATATTTATGCCAATTATTGATTCTCATGTCGATGATTTAAGCTTGTGACCAAACACCAATTGAGGAAAGATATATTATAATTATGTATAATAATATAATAATATATAGTATAATAATATAAGAATGGTTGTCATTTCAAACCAGTATTAAAATTACGACGTAAATAAATTGGTAGATCATATATTGGCTGCTTATTCATGGCTGTCATATCGGTTTTTCGATACAAAATCGAAGATTTAAACTTAAGAACCACTTAATGAAAGAAATATTATAGTATTAAAAATAATTAATTCGCACGGAGATTGCTTGAGTGTGTTTCATGACCCCACTTTTAGTTGTTAAAACATATAAACATATATCTGTACGTATCACAAATGCACAATTATGAATAAATAAAATAAAATTTCATGTAATTCGTTGAAATATGAGCATTTCGGAACTTTTAAAAGTATCTCATACGTTGAATGTCTGTGTTTGTGACGTCTTAAGAAGTTTCTTTACTCGAAAATATCTGTGTTTCCTAATAGAGGACAAAATTTTCCTTTTTTCTCTGTTGAAAGCAATCTGGAATATTTACGGATCAGTCATACTCACATATCATCTTAAAAACGTTTGATTTGTTTTTCCAGATATTCTATACAATCAAATCGAATGTTATAATTATAAACACATTTAAGACTCTAATTATAATTAGCAACTCATAATAACAACTTTATATTATTCTATATGTAGGGACAGTCACAATGGAAATACAATCTAATATTATGATGTGTATTTTTAAAGAGAAAAGTGCATGTATTAGTATTTTCAACCCTTTCTAACATAGTTGGAAAGTGTTTATAACTTTAGTTGTTCTGTCTGTATGTTCGTTCACCCGATAACTCTCGTAAAAATAGCTTTATCAAAATGACATTTTAGTATGTTGTTGAAAGGATCTGTGGAACTTATGGGAATAAGAATGAATATTATCACCCAATTAGTTTTGGATTTATCCCGGATTGAAAAAAATGAAATAAATTGAATCTTATAAGACCTAATTTTTCAAACATTTTTTAAGCGAAGTTAAAATTCACAAATTACTTCGAAAGTTTTAGAATATATTCAAATTATCACGTAAAATGTGGAAAAACAATTTCAGTAAAATATGTTAGATAGTTTTTTAAACAAAAATTGAAATAATAATTGCTCCCATGTTATATGAAGAGATCAAGTGACTCATTTCAAATTTAAATATGACATCCACTTTTTTCCGTGTGTAAAGATCGTGATATTTAACGATATTTTAAATTTATATTTAGTGTTGCATCCATCTAAACCGCTTTATTTTTGCGTATTATCTGTGTATCTAAATTCCGTGCCTATGCAATTACAATAATTCTTATTTTAAATGATTACTAAACATTGCTTATTTCTACAACAAAACCTACTTTTGACTTATGAAGAATGTAAAAAATCAAGCGATTGTAAGATGAGTTGCATAAGAATTGCTGCATTTTTTTCTCGCCAAATTATTTATCTCTGGAATCAGGAATATAATTGGTGAATGGAATATTCATTGATTCTACATAGAGCAGCAGACGATTTATATTTCGATGAAGTTAAGTTCTCAAGTATAATAAATTATTGTAGTATTGCGATAATTTAAAAAATATCACCGCTGAATGTATCACATTTTAGACATGTTTCAAAAAATTGCATTTCAATTGGAAACTGCTTCATAATCAATGCTTATGCATGATTGATCTTTCTCGTTAAAACTCCAGCCTTTTTTTGTGACTTTCTTGTTAAAACTTCAACTTAACACTTTTTAGATTATTTTTCATTCAGCACCTTAATTACGTAACTCAGTCCACTTCGGCAATATGAGAAAGAGAGTCGACTGGACAGTACGATGATCCAGGGATTGATTCCCGGTTGTGGCAGAAAGGTTTTTTGCAATGGCTCCCGAAAAAATCAACCCTATAAGTTAGTCAAAGATGTTAGTCCCAACGATGTTTTATGTCTAAAAGTGCCCCTAGTGTGACTAGCACGGATTCAATGGACTTTGGGATATAGAGCGCCGATTTCAAAGCAAGAGGATAATAACGACGCAAAAAGCAATCCTGGAGGATAAAAATACAGCATCAGGAGGCTAATCTGGGGTAAAAATAACATGGTGGGGTCAGTCGTATTATCAGTTGCACGCCAATCTGACATTATAGCGTAGAAGATGCAGCGTCCACTTCGACAATAAGAGCTTGCAATTTTGTATCCAGTAGCTCAACGGTAGAGCATCGGCTGGTCAATTTGAAGATCTAAGGTTCGATTCCCGGTTGGGGCAGAAATGTTCTTCACAATGTCAAGTCATAATATACAAAAAAATGCTCTGATCTCCTCGAGCAAAAATGCAGAGATAGATTACTAGAAAACACACTTTTCATATCGAACCACTTGCCAATTAATTTGATGCGCCTTAATGTGCAGACAGTTTTTACTTTCCCTGCAATACATGGTAATGTATAGGGAAAGTATTGGAATCATACCGAAAATCACAACTCGAGTTTTCGACGGATCTACACGTTTCGAGACCTCTAGAATACGAAAAAACCATTTTTAGCGTGACGTCTGTGCGTGTGTCTGTCTGTCTGTCTGTCTGTGTGTCTGTCTGTCTGTCTGTGTGTCTGTCTGTCTGTGTGTCTGTCTGTCTGTGCAGATTTTGTATCCACTGCAACTAAAAAACTAATGGACCGAATTTCACAAAATTTGGTCGGTAAGTCACTTGTGGGCGGGGCTGGTGCTGATTAGTTTTGGGTACGATTCGGAATAAAAGAACCCGCATTTTTTTGCGAAATGGCCCGCAAAAGCTTGTATCCACTCTAGCTAAAAAACTAATGGACCGAATTTCACAAAATTCGGTACATGAGTCACGTATAGGTCACTCTGGTGCTGATTAGATTTTGGTACGATTCGGAAAAAAATAACCTGCCTTTTTTTGCAAAACGGCCCGCAAAAATCTTCAAAATCTAAACTAAAGAACTTCGTATACTTAGATATATCCATTAAATGCCCGTTTAATACGTAATGTTTAACGACGAAAAGAATAAGACCAACCCCATTACACTAGGACTAGCCGTTCTCGAGATATTTTAGTTTTTCGTACTTTCCCTACGCCACCTTTGAAAATAAGCCCGGTTACCGAATGAGAACGAAATTTGAATTAAAAGTGAATTACATTTAATTGAAATAAATAGAACGTGGATATAAGTTTGCAGGGAAAGTCATGTGCTGCCCACATCAGATTTTTTCTTATTACCCAGGCGGTCCAGCTCACCTAAAGGGTATTGAGCAGTTACAACGAACGACCAGGAAAACATAAAAGTAACACAAATACACATATATATATATATATATATATATATATATATACAATATACAAATACAATACACAAACAATACAATATACAAAAATAATAGCCATAAATAGATGATACACAATGACATAATAATAATAAAACTACCCAAACTCCAAAAATATAAATAAAATGTTGTGTGCAAAAATATTGAATAAACGCCAAAAGAAAAGCAAACGAATTTGGAAAAATAATTTTAAAAAGGAGTAACAGAAAAGAAATTAAAAAATGTAAATAAGAATAAAATGTAAAGGTAAAATAATAAAAGATTCAAAACAGAAAAGGAATAAAACCACAGAGATACATATACTAAAAGTACAGGATAGATATTAGCTCTAAGTAACCTTGATCAAATAATATTAAATGCATAACTAACTCATAAACTAATAGTTTAAGTGATACTATAAGGAATACTAAAATTAAAATACAATTTTAAATTCTGTTAATTGAATTTTTGTTTTTACAAATATTAGAAAAGCAAATATGTTGATGCTTAGAAGAATGTTTAGTTAAATGCAAATTTTTCGTGCTCGCAGCCCGTTGAGAAAAAAAAGCAAAGCGAAATCTATATTATTCTAGAAAGTAGAATATTAAGACAGATAAAATAAATCGAAATTCAGATATCGCTGCCGCGTGAGCGTAAGCTTATATTCCACAGAGAAATCAACAAACAGGGGTGATTTCGCCATTGGCTGACACTCGAAAACATTCGGAGGAGATAAACAAAACTGTCGCGGAACTATTTGGAAATATGTTTTCAAAGATGTACTGTTTAAGTTTCAAATAACTGGAGTGAAAAACCCCCATTGAACTTTCTCATACTACCGTAATTCATACTGCTTAGATCCATTTGAATCCGAATTAGTATCAGAATGGAAAAAAAAATGTCTTTTCATGATCTTCTCTACCAAGGGTGAAACTATCATATCGGGGACCTGCACAATGTGGTGGACGTCTGAGCTTATAAATAGTGCAGGGTCTACTTCAATGATAAGAGCTTGCAATTTCGTCCAAGTATCTCAACGGTAGAGTGTCGGCAGGTCAGTTCGGAAATACAGGGTTCGATTTCCGGTTGGAGCAGCAAGTCCCTTTACAATGGCGTCCGAACCAATCAACCCTGTTGGTTAGTGCAAAGTTGTCGGAGGTCCGAAAATGACACTAGTACGACTAGCATCGATTCAGTGGACTCTGGGGTATGGAAGATGATTTCAAATCAAGAAGATATCGGCCCCGCAGGACGCTAACCTGGAGGATAAAAATAGCATCAGGAGGTTAATCTGAGATAAAAATAGCAGGAGGTAGTCAGTCAGATTATCAGTTACACGCTAACCTGGAATTAGAAGATGGAGAATGCAGAGTTCACTTCATAGAGAAGAGCTTTCAATTTTGTCCCAGTAGCTCAACGGCAGAGCCTCGACTGGCCAACTCGGAGATCCAGAGTTCGATTCCCGGTTGGGGCAGCAGGGTTCTTTACAATAGGTCCAAGAATAATTTGTTGATTGAGGATTAAGTATTTTGAAAATTAAAAGTGGTATACAGACCGGACAGGGGCACACGAGGTGGGGGCGGATTTGAATTTCCCCAGCTATTTTGTTCGTAATTTAATCTTTCAAGAAATTCCTAGTTATTTAAACATTGCTTTTCTACTTTCCCTACAATAAATGGGATTCCCTACACAATAAATGGGAATTCCCTACAATAAATGTTGGAATAGGGTAAAAAATCGAAACTCGAATTTGCGACGGATCCACACGTTTTGTTTACTCTAGAACATGAATTAACTATTTTTAACGTGGCATCTCTCTCTCTCTCTCTGTGTGTGTGTGTGTGTGTAGTTGTGTCTGTCTGTGAAATGTATATACCCGCTATAGATCAAAAACAATAATCGTTCTATTTTTTTAAATGCTCCGAAAAAATCGTCAAAATTCGAAATTAAAGACTAAACATACTTAAATGTATTGCTAAAATACTTGTTTTATATGAATGTTTGGAAAACAACTTGAATAAAAATAATTCCACTAGCCTAGGATAAACAGTTCTTGAGATATAGTTTGAGTTGTTTTCGTCTCAGCGCCAATTTAAAATACGCCAGTTCACCAAATGAAACGGATAATTATTTTATAATGAAAGTTTGATATAATTTAAAAGAGTTATTTATTTTAAGCGGAAAAACTAATTCATCACGGAATATGTGGATAAAATAATGTCTGCAGTGAAAGTCATGTGCTGCCGACATCATTTTTACTTTACCTGCAATACATGGTAATGTATAGGGAAAGTATTGGAATCATGTCGAAAATCACAACTCGAGTTTTCGACGAATCTACACGTTTCAAAACCTCTAGAATACGAAAAAAACAGTTTTAACGTGACGTCTGTGTATGTGTATGTGTGTCTGTCTGTCTGTCTGTCTGTGCAGATTTTGTATCCACTCTAACTAAAAAACTAATGTACCGAATTTCACAAAATTTGGTAGGTAAGTCACTTGTGAGCGAGTCTGGTGCTTATTAGTTTTGGGCACAATTTGGGATAAAAGAACCCGACTTTTTTGCGAAATGGCCAGCAAAAGCTTGTATCCACTCTAACTAAAATATTAATGGACCGAATTTCACAAAATTCGGTAGATGAGTCACTTGTGGGTTACCCTGGTGTTGATTAGATTTTAGTACGATTCGGAAAAAAATAACCTGCCTTTTTTTTTAAAATGGTCCGCAAAAATCACCAAAATCTAAACTAAAGAACTAGGTATACTCAAATATATCCATTAAATGCTCGTTTAATACGTACTTTTTAACGACGAAAAGAATAAGACCAACCCTATTCCACTAGGTCTAGCCGTTCTCGAGATATTTTAGTTTTTTCGTATTTTCTCTACGCCAACTTTGAAAATAAATCCACTTAATAAATGAAAACGGAAAGTGAATTAAAAGTGAATTAAATTTAATTAAAATAAAGAGAACGTGGATATAAGTCTGCAGGGAAAGCCATGTGCTGCCCACATCAGATTTTTACTTTCCTTTCAATACATGGTAATGTATAGGGAAAGTATTGGAATCAATTCGAAAATCGCAACTCGAGTTTTCGACGTATCTACACGTTTCGAGGCCTCTAGAATACGAAAAAACCATTTTTAGCGTGACGGCTGTGTGTCTGTCTGTGTGTCTGTCTGTCTGTCTGCGAAAATTTTGTATCCACTCTAACTTAAATACTAATGGACCGAATTTCACAAAATTTGGTGGGTAAATCACTTGTGGGCAAATCTGGTGCTGATTAGTTTTTGGGTATGATACGTGATAAAAGTACCCGCCTTTTTTGCGAAATGACTTGCAAAAGATTGTATCCACTCTAGCTGGAAAACTAATGAACCGAATTTCACAAAAATCGGTTGATAAGTCACTTATGGGATACCCTGGTGCTGATTAGATATTGGTACGATTCGGAAAAAAATACCCTGCCTTTTTTTGCGAAATGGCCCTCAAAAATCGTCAAAATCTAAAATAAATACATACGTGTACTCAAATATATCTATTAAAGGCTTGTTTTATACGTAATTTATAACGATGAAAAGAATAAGACCAACCCTATTACACTAGGTCTAGCCGTTCTCGAGATATTTTAGTTTTTTCGTATTTTCTCGACGCTAACTTTGAAAATAAATCCACTTAATAAATGAAAACGGAAAGTGAATTAAAAGTGAATTAAATTTAATTAAAATAAAGAGAACATGGATATAAGTCTGCAGGGAAAGTCATGTGCTGCCCACATCAGATTTTTTCTTTCCCTGCAAAACATGGTAATGTATAGGGAAAGTACTGGAATCATGCCGAAAATCGCAACTGGAGTTTTCGATGGATCTACACGTTTCGAGACCTCTAGAATACGAAAAAACAATTTTCAGCGTGACGTCTGTGTGTGTGTCTGTGTGTTTGCCTGTGTGTCTGCCCGTGTGTCTGTCTGTCTGTCTGTCTGTGTGTCTGTCTATCTGTCTGTGCAGATTTTGTATCCACTCTAACTAAAAATGCAATTGACCAAATTTCATAAAATTTGGTGGGTAAGTCACTTGTGGGCGAATCTGGTGCTGATTAGTTTTGGGTACGATTCGGGATTAAAGATCCCGCCTTTTTTTGCGAAATGGCCCCGCAAAAGTTTTATCCACTCTAGATGAAAAACTAATAGACCGAATTAAAGTACCGTTGGTATGTCACTTGTGGGCCACCCTGTTGTTGATTAGATTTTGTTATGATTCAGAAAAAATAACCTGCCTTTTTTTCAAAATGGCCCTCAAAAATCGCCAAAATCTGAGATAAAAATCTACGTATGCTCAAATATATCCGTAAAATGCTTGTTTAATACGTAATTTTTTACGAAGGAAAGAATGACCAACCCCATTACACTAGGGCTAGCTGTTCTCGAGATATTTTAGTTTTTTTGTATTTTCTCTACGCCACCTTTGAAAGGAAGTCCAGTTATCAAATGCGAAACGAAAATTGAATTAAAAGTGAATTAAATGTAATTTAAATAAAGAGAGCGTGAATATAAATAAGTCTGCAGGGAAAGTCATGTGCTGTCCACATCAGATTTTTTTCATTCGGGGAACACTTTTCCATTCTTTGAATTTGATTCATTCTGTTGATTTGTAGTAATGCATATTTTTTAATGTACTGTATATGTAAATGTACAGTACATCATTGTTTTAATGTATTGTATTAGTATTATTTTAATGTAATGAATATGTATTCCCGTAGAATAATTGAAAATGTCAATTTTGCCATCTAGACTATATTGCCACTGGTATCGATATTAGTTTTGTCTCTATGTCCGAAATCATATTTGAAAATTTTGAATTTAGAATAATTTGAGAATATTAATGTGCATTACCAAACATTAAATCAAGGTCAAGCCTTTTTTATATATTGTATATAAAAAATTGATAATTTTATTCAAAACTAGCAGTATACCCGTTCTTAGTACGGAGTATATAATGTAAAGAAACTTATAATTCGCAATCATGTGCAAATTCTGTTAAAATATTACATTTATTGCTCCTAAAGGGAAGTTTAAGAATATATGTTCTCACTATGCAAAATTATCTTCAAAAGCAGATCTGAAGAATAAAACATCCTGGCCCCTTTTTTACGCAAATTTACAAAAAATGGAATTGAACCAATATATGCAACCCCGTGCTACTTATATTGTCGCAGATTAGAAAATATGCTTCTATATATGTATTAGTAGAAGATTACCCGTATTACAATATGAGTCTCAAAAATATTTGCTACAATAAAAGAGAAAACGTAACAAATTAAAAATATCAATAATCCGCGTACTCTCTATACCGGAAGGTCGTATTTGATTCCAATATATATCAAAACATATGCCAATATATCTGTATTATTTATAATCTCGTAGATTAGAAGGTATACCCGAATATTTGTAGAAGATTACTCGTACAGCGTTCAATATATGAGTTTAAACAATTTTTGTCATAATAAAACAATTGCATAATAACTTGCAAATATCAATAATCCCTGAATCAATAATTCCAGAAGATATCGATGATAATAACGTTTAAACCTGAAGACAGTAATTGATAGTATTCAGTCAAAAATGCTTTAAGAAAAACCAAATGGTTCTTTTCTAAAATATATTTTTATATCCATTTATTTATTATTCAAATCGAAAAAATAATAATTAAAATTAACAGACAGATTTAAATTAATTGCGTTTCTGAGCAGCATGATATAAAATAGTCTTTCTCATAAACTGCGAAATCAAATAACCATTTTGATTTCTTTATACTTTTCATTGTCCAGTAAAAGCTTGTGAAAAAAAAAACCATGGAGATACATTTCCCATTTAAATCATGTTTCAAACAATTCCTGTTCTAAGAAAGTGACTAATTAGCGCAAAAAATCTCTCATCAAACTCAGAGATAAAGTTTTAATTCATTTTCAAACGATTTTCAAGCTTTTCGTTTGGATAAACCACGGAGTTAGAGAATAGAACTCCTAGGGAAAAGTTTCGTTTTTAACACTTTACAACAAAGTTGAAAAGTGTTTATGACTTTGTTCATTCTGTCTGTCTGTCTGTCCGTTAGCACGATAACTGCCGTAAAAATGACTTAATCAAAATGAAAGTTTAGTATGTTGTTCAGACGGTCTGTAGAACCTATGGGAACATAAATGAATAATATCACCCAATTAGTTTTGGATTGAACCCGGGTCGAAAAAATGAAATACATTGAGCCCTATGGGACCTAATTTTTCAAACATTTTTTAAGCGGATTTAAAATTCACAAATTGCTTCGAAAATTTTAGATAATATTCAAATTGTTCCATAAAATATATAAAAAAAATTCAGCGAAATATATTCAGTAGTTTTTTAAATAAAAATTAAAATAATAATTACACCTCTTATATGAAACGATCACGTGACCATGATATGAAACTATTACATGACCCACTTCAAAATGATATATGGCATCCATCTTGTTTCAAAATCGTGATTTTTTTTAAGTTCTTTTTAATTCATATTGAGTGTTGTATCCGTCCTAAAACTACTTTATTTTTGCTTAAATTCTGTGCATCTACATACTGAAACAGCGCAATGACAATATATTTGAGTTTAAATGCTCATCTAAATTTGATTATTTCTACAACTAAGACTATTTTTCACCTATGTAAAATGTAAACAGCAAAATATATAGAATGAGTTGCATTAGAATTCCTGTATTTTTTTAACACAAAATAATTTAGTCCATGGAGTCAGCATGGCTGATATGAATGAAATATTAATTGATTTCATAAACAGAAGGACGATTTTTTTCGATGAAGTTTCAAGCATAGAGTTTAATTTTTTGTAGCTCCATGGTCTTAAACAAAATGTTTAAATAAAATGAATTATTATAGTATTGTGATGAATGAAGTGAATGGGAGAAAGTTATGAATGAAATCCTGTTTTTAAAGAGAGATCCAGGCGTGTTATTTTTTCTTTGACGTCATTTGAATTAACTTCAGTTCTTTTCGATGAAGTTTTCAAATATAATAAATTATCGTAGTATTATGATAATTCTAAAACTATTACCGAGGAATGTATAACATTTTAGAGATGTTTAAACCAGGCAATTTATATTTCAATGCCGTCATTTGAATGATGTTCATTTTTTTCGATGAAGGTTTAAGTTTTCAAATATAATAAATTAATGCAGTATTGTGATAATTTTCAAAATATTACCGAGGAATGTATTGCATTTTAGACTTGTTTAAATAAAATTGCATTGAAGTTGGAAAGTGTTTCATAATCAATGCTTTAGACATGATTGATCTTTCTTGTTCAATAATATCTTGACAACCCATTCTTAGATACTCGAAACTTGGGGGGCTATTTCAATGCAATCCACAAAATTTCATCAAATTCGGTTCAGTCGTTCTCCCGTGATGACGGGACAAACAGACAGACAGACAAACAGATCAGATAGACATATTTTCAATTTCATTTATATAGATGTATCCAATCAAATGGTTTTTATGCTACCGTATCCACATCTATCACACATACGTGTGACATATTTCTATACATATTTCCGAAAGAATTGCATATATAATATGTTCAGTAGGTTTTAAGACGTATTTTTCTGTTAAAATCTGTAATTTTACAAATTTTGAGATTGTTTATTTTTCTAATATTTTACCAATGACAAATCTGGAAATTGAATGACTGTCTCTGTTTAATAATATATTCAAAAGCTCTTACAGTATTTAAGTAATTGTCTTATCAAGTTCAAGAAGATTGAAAAATTTTCATTTTCAAGATTGTAATGCTTAAAACTCAAAACCTAAAAGTACTAGACATGAACAATAACTAAAAATTTGTATTTCAAATTGGATGGAATTTAAGAATGTTTTAAATGTAGCTTTAGTTGGTTCATAGACACTATTGAGTTATACTAACCCGATACATTTTTATACACTCTACAATTAGTTTACTATGACATTTTTAGTATAGGGGAAATCTGTTGATGGCCACTATTGACTTAAAACTACCTCATTACATTGGCATGTACTAATAAGTAGTATAGGGGAAATCTGTTGATGGCCACTATTGACTTAAAACTACCTCATTACATTGGCATGTACTAATAAGTAGTATCCTTGTGCATGCTTTTAAAATGTGTGGCAAAAGTTACTTCATGGTTACTATCAACTTACACTACCCCGGGATACTGATATACACTACACAAACTATCAATATCACATTTTTTCTGTAGTATAGATAAGGTCAGTTGATGGCATCTAATGAGTTTACTACTCGGTTAAATTACTATACATTCCATTAGTAGAATCCTAAACTATTTTTTATCGTAAAATATATAGCAAAAGACGGTTTGGGGCAGACATCAACTAATACAACTCGAGAACTGTTACATACAGCATTCCACAACTGGTTCATTATTCCCGTATGTACTTTCCCTACAATGCATGGTAATGTATAGGGAAAGTATTGGAATCATGTCGAAAATCACAACTCAAGTTTTCGACGGATCTACACGTTTCGAGACCTCTGGAATACGAAAAAACTATTTTTAGCGTGCGTCTCTGTGTGTGTGTTTGTCTGTGTGTCTGTGCAATGTATGTATTCACTCTAACTCAAAAACTAACGGACCGAATGCCATAAAATTTGGTAGATAAGTCACTTGGATGTGACCCTGGTGCTCATTAATTTTTGGTAAGATTGGTAAAAACAGAACCCGCCTATTTTTGCGAAATGGCCCCTTAAAAAATTCATTTATCCGCTCTAGCTAAAATACTAATTGATCAAATTTCACAAAATTTGGTAGATAAGTTACTTGTGGGATATTCTGATGCTGATCAGATTTTGGTACTATTCGAGAAAGAACAACCTGCCTTTTATTACGAAATAACCTTCTAAAATCACCAAAAGCTAAAAAAAAATGACTAAGTAGTGTATGCTCAAATGCATCAATTAAATTCTTGTATTATACGCAATTTTTGAAGAGGAAAATAATATAACGCACTCCATTGTACTTTAGGACTAAACGTTCTCAAGATATTTGAGTTTCTTGCATTTTTGTTACGCCGATTTCGGAAAAATGTCCAATTACCAAATAAAAAAAAATTGAATTGAAAATGCAAATTTAGTGTCATTTGGATCAATTAAACTAATAACAATCAATAACAATCTAATTAATAATTAAATAAATAAAGATAATATAAATTTCAGTCTGCAGGGAAAGTCATGTGCTGCCCACATCAGATTTTTTCAAATACCGTTTGAAAGGTCAGTTGATAGCTACTATTGATGTATGTACATCGGACACAATATTTTCTAGACTTTATGGGAATCCGAACACTCCGTTCCTAAAATCTTCAGACTCATTATAAGAGTTGTGCATCATGGTAGTAAATAAAGTAAAGAAAACCGTATTGTACATTCAGAGAGTTAAAATCTTGGCGATGTAGACCACAAGATTTTGAATTGGTTGTATGAATAATTTTACAGCAATGAGATTTCTACATAATTAAAACTTACAGTACATAGGAAGCTGTCCTTGAGAGAAATTTTTTTGGTCTGATTTTCATAAGCTTTATGTAAATAATTGGAAGTCTTAAATTTAATTTCTAGCTAGAAGGATATCCCGTCATAAAACGAGGTAAAGTTGCAAAAGATCCCATCTACCACCATTCCTATTGACACATAATTAATGTACTGCCCTTTTCCTTAAATAGTTTGAATTCCAATCCGTTCCTGAAATTTAAAATAAAAATTATACTTATGTTTTAATTTTAAGTTTTATTAATTTGACGTCACAATTTTAATTGAGTGTCTTTTTCATCAATTTAGCTACAATTTTGTCAGTTTGGCGACATTTAAAAAAGTCTTCAAATGTGTCGCCAAATTCCTCAAATTTGTTGCCAAACGTTCCAGACAGATGGATGTGCAGATAGATAAACTGACAGACCTGGTTCATTAGGGCATCAAATTTTACATATTGAGTTTGTATATTAAACTGTATATTACATTGTTATGTCTGTATAGTATATACTTCGTCTTCGATCCACTCCGTCCGACCTAGCCGTAGGTGTAAGGTAACTGTTTGGACGACCGGGAAGTGCCAAACAATTTAGACCAGAACCCAGTGTGGGAGGCGTACCCCTACCATCAACCTCTCGGAAGGACTTACTTACCCGTATCTGATCGTACTCTGAGTAAACCCGGTGGCAGTTTGTGAAGAGGCGGGAATCGAACTCTGGTGGTCCCAGTTCAATCCTCGCGAGCTAACCATTGGGCTATCGCCCCCTGTATATTATATAATATGTATATTTGATAATTTTGTATATTAAAATGTCTTTCACAGAAAAACTCTATCTTAATAAATACCGACAACGACTTTTAGGAGCCCGAATCAGCTGAGGTAAACAATTGACATTGATACATTAAGAGTCATGCTTATTTTAAATTTGTAAATATTTCTTCTATCTGCTAAATTCATCTTCATCCAATCAGGGCTGGTTAAACCTAGGTTTACCCACCCAGTGTTTGACAAACCTAGGTTTACTCAGTGCTTTTGGGATAATGTGGGCTTTACTCGGATAAACCCAGATTTATCCAATTTTGGGATTTACCCATAACATATATATATATGAATTAAAAAGAAATATATATTCAAAAATGTGTCTCCGAGAACGCATAAGAGGATATTCCATAGAGAAATCAACAACTAGTACTGATTTCGTGAATAGACAATACAAGAAAAAAATTCTGAAAAAGACTCAAACTCTCATGGGAAATGTCAAAGCTTTCAGAATCTGTTTTAAAAGGTACAGTATTAAAATAAAAATAATGTTCATGTATGAAGTGGTTGGTATGTATGAAGTTCCCGATGTAAGTGTTTAAAGCGTTAGTTAAACTCTGCGCTATTTCATAAGTCCATGTGTTCGAAAATAGTAAAACGTATATTCACTAGAGCATTTTTTGACGTTTAAATACTTGTACCACAAGTTCTTTGCTTTACAAAATCTAAATTTTGTAAATGCGTATATAGTAAATTATGCATATATATTGTAAATTTTGGAATATGCATATATAGTAAATATATAAATTTTATAATACTCTAAATATTGATACGACGCATTCTCTGGAATCGTGGGTATGCGTTTAGGATACAAGAATGAATCCAAATTTATGGATTACTAACACGTTTGTTTACGCAGCGCAAACAGAAACAATACACAGCATAACATCATTTCAATACTCCCCTAATTTCACAAAACAGCGGCTACTTTTCTCAAAAATAGTAACAAATATAACAGTTCAATGTAAGTATCACGTCAAATGTCCTCCAACTGAGTGATGACTCCTTTTTAGACTCTCTGTAGAAACTTCTAAAAATACCTTATATATCGTAGAATATTCGTTAATTTCAGGTGCTTTTCGAACCTTCGGAAAGTGGTAAAAATAAATCGACAAATCTGGTAAGATAGATAATCTGGTAAGACCGATAAATCGACAAATCTGGTAAGATCTCTTCAAACTTCTGCATTTAACAACCTTATATTCACGTCAAGGGAAAGGATGCATGTACTTGTATTTTATCCGTCTGGTTTTCAAAAAAGGCATATATAAAGTCTGACTTTAAAAAACTTCGCAAATAGGATATTTTTGTTCCTAGTACAATAAACACATGGGGGATGTAATGAATGAAAAGTATTGAAATAGGTGAAAAATTGAAGCACGAGCTATTGGGGGATTTGCACGTTTAGAGCACTCCTAAAGACGAATTCAGAATGTTTGATGTGACATCTGTAGTTGAATGTGTGTGGAGGCGACGTGGAAACAGATCCAATCTTGCCCCTACTATTGAAAGCCATACTGTTCAACAATGCAACATCATGGTTTGGGGTGCCTTGGGCTTCGATAGCCGGGCTGTCACCTCTGCTTCGTATCAGAGGCACAATGACAGCAAGAATATATGTGATCGTGGATGATATGGTGCGGTCAGTTGCACAGTTATACCTGCAAAATGCTGCTTTTCAGCAAGATAACGAGCGACCTCACATGGAAACCATCAGCAGGCAAGTCTTGTAAGGTATCCAGGTACTTCCTTGGCCTCTGCTGTCTCTATATTCTTACCCATTGAGTATGTAGGGGGCGTGATTGGCCGTATTTTGACTATCATGCCCAGCCTGAAGGAGATTACGATCTGTGGAGGATGGTTGAAGGCATGTGGTTGTCCATCCCTCAGGAAACTATTAGCACGCTTATTGAATCTATTCCGCGAAAGGTAGCTGCTTGTATCGCCGCAAGAGGTGGTCCTACTGCCTACTGATTACCATGCCTATTTCATTACTGTATTACATTTTCCTTCTGGAATTATCTTTACGTATTTAAATATGCCATCTCTGTCTGTGTGTCCTTTATTATCACTCTCTATTCGCACTTTCATGGTGTTGCATTTTGTATGACGGGTAGTGCATTTTGTATGACGGGTAGTGCTTTAAAGTTTTTATTACCAAATGAAATATATACCATATTTTGAAAGAAAAAATATTATTGAGCAACACTGTTACTCGTTATTGATTGATGTGAAACATAACATATTCGCATATGTTGAAGGAAAGAAGGTTCATGTGTTTTGTGTGACGATGGTACAAACTACTAAATTAAAGGTTTCACCATTTTGTTATCTAACATTTATTTTTGACACTCTTCTAAAAGATTTGTTTTATATTGCAGCTTAAAGAGTATATGAAACCGGAAGATACAAGATGAATTGGGTTCTATATTAATTTCGGTAGACACTGCTGCTGGTATCACGTCAACAACCCAACAGAAGGATGGCAAGCTTATAATCTCTCTGTGGAAACTTGTGAAAAAAGCACGTAATACGTGAAGTTCTTAGCAAATGTAAAAAATTCTTGAACATTACAGATTGCACCTAAGTTGACAATATTTTGCCATATTAGTCATCAAGGTAAACGGAATGGATGCCAAGGTCAAGTGACCCAGACATCTAATTATAACAATGGATTTCTGCTGGATATTCCTAACAATATGATCACACTGCCATTGCATACTTCCAGTTTCGTTTCATTTAAGTAACATTTCTTTCAAGATTTTTTCTACCCCACGCTCTAAAGTATTTCACATAAAAATGTTTAACACTTTAAAAATTATTATTTATATATATATATATATATATATATTTATAAATATACAAATATATGTGTATATATATATATATATATATATATATATTTATAAATATACAAATATATGTGTATATATATATATATATATATATATATATATATATATATATATATATATATATATATATATATATACGAGTATATATATATATATATATATATATATATGTATATATATATATCAGTTTTTTAATAAATATGCAACACAGCACGATGGTATCCACATCTATATAAATAAAAATGAAAATCTGTCTGTCTGTCTGTCTGTCTGTCTGTCTGTCTGTTTGTCACATCATCACGGGAGAACGGCTGAACCGAATTTGATGAAATTTTGTGGGTAGCCCAGAAATAGCCCCACTTAAAATTATATCCGTGTTTTGAGTTCCTACGACCAGTGGTTCTCGAGATATTAGTAAAAAACGAAATTTTCGTTTGTCTCATCATGACGGAAAAACGGCTGAACCGAATTTAATGAAATTTGGTGAATAGCCTTGAAATATCCCCCCATAACTTTTGTCCAAGTTTTGAGTTTCTAAGACCTGGGGTTGTCGAGATATTAATGAAAAACGGAACTTTTTAATAGGAGTTCTACTCCCTAACTCCGTGGTTTATCCAAACGAAAAGCTTGAAAATCGTTTGAAAGTGAATTAAAATTTAATTTCTGAGTTTGATGGGAGACTTTTTGCGTTAATTAGTCACTTTCTGAAAACATGAATTGTTTGAAACATGATTTAAAGGGGAAATCTATCTCCATGGTTCATGGTTTATTTAAAACAAGCTTTTACGGAACAATGAGAAGTATAGAGAAATCAAAATCGTTATTTAATTTCGCAGTTTATGTTATAAGACATGACATATTTAACATGTTATAAGATTCTATCTTATATCATGTTACTCAGAAACGCAATTAAATTAAATCTGTCTGTTAATTTTAATAATTATTTTTTCGATTTGAATAATAAATAAATGGATATAAAAATATATTTTAGAAAAGAACGATTTGATTTTTCTTATAGCATTTTTGACTGGATAATATCAATTACGGTCTTCAGGTTTAAAAATTATTATTATTTATATTTTCGGGGATTATTGATTCAAGGATTATTGATATTTTCAAGCTATTATGCAATTATTTTATTATGACAAAAATTGTGTAAACTCATATATTGTATGTTGTACGAATCTTCTACAAATACACGTGTATATCTTTTAATCTACGAGAATATAAGTAGTACAGGTATATTGACATATGTTTTGATATATAATGGCATATATTGGAATCAATTACGACCTTCTGGTATAAAGAGTGCGGATATTATTGATGTTTTCAATTTATTACGTCATCTCTTTTATTTTGGCAAATATTTTTGAGGCGCATATTGTAATACGGGTAATCTTCTACTAACACATTGGCATATTTTCTGATCTGCGACAATATAATTAGTACGGGGTTGCATATATTCATTCAATTCCTATTTTCTCTTCTGTAAATTTGCTTACAAAAGGGGGCAGGATGTTTTATTCTTCAGATCTGATCGTGAAGATAATTTTGCATAGTGAGAACATATATTCTTAAACTTCTCTTTAGGAGCAATAAATTTAATATTTTAACAGAATTTGCACGTGATTGCGAACTTTAAGTTTCTTTAAATTATACACTCCGTACGAATAACGGGTGTGCTGTTAGTGGTTAATAAATTTTAACATTTTAGGAGGATATATCATGTTGCTCGGCATCGCAATTAAATTAAATGTGTTTGTTAATGTTTTTATTATTTTTTTTCGATTTAAATAATAAATAAATGGATAAATGGATATAAAAGTATATCTTATGAATGGACGATTTGATTTTTCTTTTAATTATATTAATTGCTGACTGCGTACATCAATTTCATTTATTTTGGCAAAGAGTTTTCAAGCTTATATCGTATTTAGCTACTAAACTCATATATTGTGTTTAGCCAATAAATTCATATAGCCGATTGTTGAAACAGAAAAAGAGTAGAGCGGGTATATCTTCTAATACAATTATAGTGTTTTCATTTATAGTATATTGTAACGGGATAAGAATGTTTCATTCAGATCTGCAAATTCAAAGATACGCATTTGGAGGGATATCGCTAATTTGATAACTTTTCTTAAACTTTGCCAAATTGACGGAAATGTCGCCAAATTGATATAAACGACACACAAACAGCTGCCATAAACCTTCGGGTTGGTCGTGTGGCTTGGGTCTTCTACATATCAATGAAATTTTTTTTTGTTTTGTTAGAAGAGAGTACTGAAATGATGTTTGGTTAGCATTTATCTGTCAGACCAACCATCCTACTTAGTAATACATTTAGCGAATTTTTAAAATGTCACCAAATTGATAAAAATGTTTTCAAATCTATAAAAATATCTTGAAATTGATAAAATTGCCCTACATAAATGATATTAATTATTTTTTGTTAGGGGATAGTATTGTGATGATATTTCGTCAATTTGTCGAAAAGTGGAACTGTCAGTTCTACAGTCCCACTTGGCGATAAATTTGGCGATTTTTTAAATTGTCGCTAATTTGACGAAATTGTCGCCAAATGTTCCATAGAAATATAACTATTTAGACGATATTTTTTCTACCAATTTATTTGAAGCAAATGATATCATGTCACTTAGCAACGGATTTAAATCCAATGTGTTTATGCGGCAGACGATTTTTATTAAATCCTTTCCGATTTGAATAATGAAGATATGTATATAAAATAAATTTCATTGCCATTTCATTTTGGACTGGATAATATCAATTATACTCTTCAGGTTTAAACATTATTATTATTGATATTTTCCGGAATTATTGATTCAGGGATTATTGATATTTTTAAGTTATTACGCCATTGTTTTATTGCGGCAAAAATTGCTGACACACGCATATTGTACGTTGTACGAGTAATCTTCTAGGAATGCACGGGTATATCTTCTAACCTACGAGAATATAAGTAGTACAGGTATATTGGCATATATTTTGACATATATTGGCATATATATTGGAATCAAGTACAATCTTCTGGTATGAAGATTAAGGGGATTAATTATATATTCAATTTATTACGTCGTCTGTTGTATTTTACCAAAAACATTTGTAACTCATATTGCAAAACGGGTAATCTTCTACTAATAATCGGACATTATAAGTAGTACGTGTATATCTTCCCATATAATTTTAGCACTTTAATTTTGACATATATTGGAATAAATGACTGTCTTCAGATTTAAAGATTACGGGTTTATTGGTATTTTCAATTTATACATGTAATCTACTAATACAGGTTATATTTTGTAATATTCGCGTATATAATTAGTACGGGTCCCATACAATTTTAACGCTTTTATTTTGCATATATTGATTCAATTCCATATTTTTTTATATTTGCTTACATAAGGGGTCCAAGATGTTTTATTCTTCAGATATGTCCATGAAGATAATTTTATATAGCGAGAACAGAGATTCTTAAACTTCTTTTTAGGAGTATTATATTAAATATTTTAACAGAATATTTTGATTAAACATGTCATTTAATATACTATAAGAATTTGGGCATGATTATGAATTTCAAGTTTCTTTATATTATATACTCCGTACGAAGAACGGGTATGCTGCTAGTCGCTATATAAAATTATCTTCATGGACATATCTGAAGAATAAAACATCTTGGACCCCTTATGTAAACAAATATAAAAAAATTATGGAATTGAATCAATATATGCAAAATAAAAGCGTTAAAATTAACCCGTAATCTTTAAATCTGAAGACAGTCATTTATTCCAATATATGTCAAAATTAAAGTGCTAAAA